>NW_004624786.1:10890040-10977817 GCF_000247695.1 Heterocephalus glaber | reverse complement strand
TTTGTTTTTTGAGACAGGTTCTCACTCTGTATTTCAGGATAGCCTTGAACTCACTATGTAGACCAGGCTGGCCTTGAACTTGTGGCAATTCTCCTATCTCAGCCTCCTGAATGCTTGGATTACAGGCGTGGGCCACCACACCCAGCTATTCATCATTTATTTTTTAAACCAAAATTATTATTGTCCTATACAATCAATATTCAAGTATTTTCTCCACATATTTATCTCTTTTCTTTCATTCATTCCTGCATTTCTCTGCTTCCATCAGGATTCTCCTCTTTCTACCTCTCTCAGCAATAAATTGTTTTACAATTTGCAAACCTGTTTGCTATAGTTCAGGTGTGGAGTGTTCCACCGGAGGCCCATGTGTTAAAGGATTGATCCCAAGCTTGGCGCTGTTAGGAGGCAGTGGAACCTTTAACAGGTGGAGCTTTTAGGTCACTGGGGTACAGTGAGGACCGTGGGACCCTGCCCTTCTTTCTCTCTTTCATTTGCATCACAAGGTGACCAGTTTCACTCTGCCACATCCTCCCTGCCTTACCAAAGTAACAGGGCCAATTAGTCATGGACTGACACCTCCAAAACTGTGAGCCAAAATAAACCTATTCTGCTTATTTGTTCCAGGCATCTGTCATAATAACAGGAAGCTTACTAATACATGCTTTACTCGACTTCCCTTTCTTTCTTTCTTTCCTTCCTTCCTTCCTTCCTTCTTTCTTTCTTTCTTTCTTTCTTATCAGGAATTGGACTCATGGCCTTGTACCTGCCCAGGCAGGCACTGCACTCAGGCACTGCACCACTGAACTACATCCCCAGCCTTCCACCTTCATCTTTGATTTTTCATCTTCATATTTTTCTCTGCAGAAAATTCTAGATTGGCAACTATTTTCTTTCAGCCCTTTAAAGACTACACCATGCATCCTTGACTTTCATTGTCTCCTGATTTCTACCATTTATCTCAAAAGTGAGCTGTCAGCATTATTATGGCTCCTGTAAAGGTAATGTGTCTTTTTTCCTCAGAATTCGTTTCTCTTCAGTTTCAGAAGTCTCACTACCATGCTCCTAGGTGTGAGTTTTTGTATTTATTTTGCTTGAGATATGTAGAGTTTCTTAGATTTGAGGTTTAAAGTCTTTCATCAATATTGTACTATTCAATCAGAAACTATTCAACTATAACTTCTGACACAGAGTTCCTTTACTTAAGTGAGAGATGAGTGTGTTAAGACATTTATATCATGTTCCATATGTTCCTATGCTCTTTTCTGTAGTTTTCATCTTTTTTCCCCAATTCATACTTCAGACTGTTTCCTACTGACCTGTCTTCCAATTTACTAATCCTCTCTTCTGTTATATCATGTCTGCTATTAAATTTATATTTTTTGTTTCAGTAATTGTGTTTCTCATTTCTACAATTTCCGTTCATTTTTTAAAAAAAAAAACTTCTAATTTTTCTTCAATTTTCTTGCATGTATTAGAGTCTATCTATGATAATGCCAATATCTTATCTAGATTTTATTTTTTTGTTTTGGAGATAGGGTCTGGCTATAGAATTTAGGCTGGCCTTGAACTCACTGTGTAGCCCAAGCTGGCCTGGAACTCACAGCAGTCCTCCTGCTTCGGCCTCCTGAGTGCTGGGATTACAGACATTTATCACCACACCTGGCCTTTTTTTTTTTTTTTGAGATGGATTTCACTATGTGAAATCCGGTTTGGCCTCAAACTCCTGAGTTCAAACAATCCTTCTGCCTCTGCCTCCCAAGTAGCTAGGACTATAGGTATGTGGAACCGTGCTTGGTTCTGTTTCTGTCATTTTCTTCTCTTAGTTTTCCACACATATTTGCTAATTTTTGTTCAATGTTAGATTCTGGATAGAATTAAAAATTGTGGAAGCTCTGCATGATGTTATTCTCCAGAAAAGATGTGAATTTCTTCTTCTTTATTCCCCAAACAGAGGAGGCTCAGATCAATTGATCCAATCAGGAACTGAGATTTCAGGCTTTGTGTGGCCTGGTCTACTTCTGGAGCTACCTTGTTTCTAGATCATAACCCTTCCCAAGTCTCACCGAACTCCTGGAGTGTTTACCAGATCCTTTATTTCCATCAGAACACAAACTCTAAATTTTGAATCTCCTGTTCCTGAACCAGGCCAGAAGCTATGCTTAACACTAGCTTTCTGCTTTGTTTGTGCCCCTACCCCCAACACACACATACACATACAGAATATGATTTGGCAAATTCTGTGAGGGAAAAAACTGTATGGAATGTGGGGCTTACTTCTTTTGTCCCCTTTTCCCCAGGATCTTTTTGTTGTTGAGACAGTCTCACTATGCAATTCAGGCTGGCCTCAAACTCATAGCAATCCTCCTGCCTCAGCCTCCCAAGGGCTGGGATTACAGGTGTGTTCCACCATGCTAGGCTTCCCCAGGATCTTGGTTCTTTAAATTCCATTTGCCTTTGACTCTACTTTTTGAGCCCCATGATATTGCCAAGGCTTTAGGCCACCACTTTCTCCTAAGCCTCAGTGCCTCTCAAACTAATCAGCAAATGGGCCGGGGATGTAGTTCAGAGGTTCTGCTGCCAGCCTCACCAGCACAAGGTCCCGAGTTCGATCCCTGCTACCAAAGCAATCAAGAAGATCCCCTTCAACTTAAAACATTTTCTTTTATTCTGTTTACTTAAATTCTACAAATGTTAACTGTTTTCTAATGCCTTAAGAGGGTCATGTGCACATTTTTAAAAAGATAGCTCCGATGCTTCCATAGGAAACCAGCCATGGGCCAGGGCGAGGGGAAGGAAAGTTAACAGGCTCTGACTGCAGAATTCCAAACAAGTTGTCGATGGTGTCTTGAGATAGTGACAGCGATGATAAACAGAAGTGAAAGATTTTGGATTTTTTGTGTTTCTGAAAAAGTAAACCTGTGATGATATCCATACATGGTGGAGGGTGGCAAGATACGATTTGATAACTTCTGGAAGGAATTTAAGTTGGTGCCGCCTTTCTGAAAGGAAGACTGACAATATTTATCCCATCTTTAAAATGATACTAACTTTTACCTATCAATTCCATTCCGAGTCATTTATTTTAAGGAAATAACACCAAGATTTAAAAAAAAACTTATTGCAGAAATGGTTTATAATAGGGAAAAATTGGAAACAACCTAATTATTAATTAGCATGAGTTTAATTAAATTACTACATCCATTAAAAATGAGGGCTAGGGTATTAGTTAGCTCAGTGGTAGAGCACTTACCTAGCATGCACAAGGCTTTGTGTTACATTCCCAGCACCATGAAAATAAGGAAATAATAAAAATAAAAACTAAGGGGTAAAGGAATGTTTATTGGGCTCACGAGATAACAACTGAAAAAATATCAGGTCCTAAAAGAATTTATACAATGTGACCCCACTTATGTTAAAAGATAATTATATATTATACTTACACATATAATATATAATTATTTTAACTATATATTATAGATAGTTATGTCTTGTTGTCCTGGAAGAATAAACACCAAAATATTAATGATGTTCATCTGTTTTTGTTTGTGTGCTTTTATAAATTTTTCACATCTCTTCAACAGTGGTGCTAGTTTATCAGGAAATAAAATATACTTTTTTCCAGTTCGAACACTGTCCTAGACCTGTTTTAAGAATCAGCTATGAGGGAGAGCTGAAGTTCTGGGGTGAAGCCTGAACCCTCTAAATCCCCCATCATAAGCAGCCAGCCGACCTCAGGCCCAGGAAGTGCTTGAGGACATCCCTCCCCGTGCGTGCGTCTCCGCCGTGGTCCCCAGCACTTCTGCACCTGGACTTGGTCATTTTACAGCCCGGCACTCGACCACAGCCGGAGGGAAGCGAGGCAAGGAGCGCGCACCGCCAGGCGAATGCCGGGGACCGGGACGAAGCCCCACACGGGCGGCGCCGGGCAGGGCGCAGCTGGGCCATTACTCAGCCCCTTCCTGCTGGCCCGCCTGGCGCCCTGCCGGGCCGCCTCCTCTGCCCCCCCCCCCCCCGCGCTCACCTCCCTTGCTGGTTACCTCAAGTCCCACCTATTTTTCCCTTTTTCTCTTGTTCAATCCCATCTGTAGCTTCTCATCCGAAGCTGTCTTCTTAGGTGCAATATGTAAACTGTCTTGAATTCAGCCATGGAAAGTTAAATCCTGAAGTTTCATCTCCCCAGTTCTGGGATCCCAAGCCAGGTTAGTCTTCAGACACACATCCAAGCCTACGTAGGCCAAGGTCTGTAGCACCACGGCTTTAGGTAGCACATGGTGAACCTGTTTTCACTTAAAAGTAGATATTTACTTTACCATGTATTAAAAATATAATTAGAAGCTGGATGTAGTGGCACACATCTGTAGTGCCAACACTGAGGAGGCTGAGGCAGGAGGATCCCTTGAGCCCAGGAGTTGGAGTCTAGCCTGGGCGACATAGTGAGACTCCCTAAGACCTCATCTCAAAAAGTATAATTTAGGGCTGGGATATAGCTCAGTGGTGCAGTGCCTTCCTGGCAAGCCCAAGCTCCTGAGTTCAATCCCAGGTACTGGGAAATAAATAAATAAAATTTAAGTATCTGGTGTGGTGGCACATGCCTGTAATCCTAGCATTTGGGGCCTAAGGCAGGAGGGTCAACACAAGTTCGAGGCCAGCCTGAACTACATAGCAAGACCTTTCTCAAAAAAATAAAAATAAAAATTATATTAGATATTTATATATCTATATATTTATGTAGTATATATAATATATATTTAAGATATTTCTCTTTTGCACTCTCTCTTACTATTTTTGGTTGTTGTTGTTGTTGAGACAAGGTTGCCTAGGGCAGTTTTAAACTAATGCTCATCCCACTTCAGCCTCCCAACTAGCTGGGATTACAGGTGTATGCACCAGCACGCTGGCTTGTATTTGCGGTGTTTTTAAGGTACCTGTATTTTTAAAGTATGGATGGTGAGCCTGGAATATGTCTTTAAATTTAAAATGTGGCTCTATTTGTGAAAAGACAAACAATTGTACACGTGGTTCTTAGTGTAACCACTAGGAAGGCTCACTGCTAGATTGGGTTCTCCCCTCCCCAGAGATTCCTGTTTTCCTTCTAAAGCCTGTCTCATCCCCTGCTCTTATCCTGCAGGATCTGCCCAGAGCCAGCCTTTTAAATGAACGTGTCTGTACAGTGGCCAGAAGAAGGCTCTGACCAGCATGGGCTTTCATCCCATCTCCAGCTGGCCTGAAGCTCCTCACTGTGTTGTGACCTCGAGGACGAGGATGGAATTCTGGCATGGATTCCAAAGGTGTTCAGAATGGCTGTGTTGCCCAGGTTCCCCTGTACCCCCGTCTGGTACAGCACACACAAGCTAGGCCTGAGAAGTCAGGTGTATTCACTGAGCACACATTTCCTTATTGAGCCCCAGTAATCCCGTGCCCTGTGCTGGGGTCTGCAGAGATGAGTTGAATTTGATCTCCTCCCTCTAGGTCTTAAAAGATGGCAAGGAGGTACCAAGGAGGAGTTGATGAAGTACTAGGAAACAAGCTAGCAACAACAAACAATAAAATGAAAAGAAAAATCACAGAGGTCCTAAAGCCCAAATTTTCAAGGAACCTGAGCTGAAAGTCAGCTCTGTGGCCAGCTGTATGCCACAGAGATATCCGAGGGGAATTCGAGAGAAGGCTTCATGTGCTCACTGAGTGGGCTTTGTCCTGAGGGCAGTGAGAAGCCACAGAAGTCTTCAGAGTGAGGGGAGGGATGGGGTGAAACCTGTGACTGCTGCACGTTGTTCTGGGAGTTGGGCTAAGGTAGCTCAGGGCCAAGGAGGGGCAGGTTGGGGATGTAAACCTGCCCTTTCTCTGCCTACCAAGCCATGCACCGGAACAGGGGCGCCTTTTGGCACTTTTCCTCCTAGAGGCCCAAAGTGTCTCCTGTGCTAGCAGCAGCCCAGGGCTATATAATAAAGGGGGAGCACAAGTTCACAAGGGTGGAACACAGAGGGCAGGCTGTGGAGGGAGATTTCAGCAGTGTGGGCAACCTTGGGGTGCTGAGTGATAAGCCTCTGGAATTCATGGGGGGTGTGATGGAACCGAAAACCAAAACGGGCCCTTGAGCTGGCTAGAACAAGTCAGGCCAGGGCCAACACCTGCACGTGGGTGGGGAGACAGTAAGGACTGTGTCCCAGGGCAGGCTCCACCCCAGTCTCACTGTGGGGACTGTGGCCTCACCCAGAAGGCCTCAGCTGCCGGTCAGGGCTAGGTGTTCGCAGGGAAGGGAGCAGGGTACCTTTGGGACCACTGAAGCAGCCATTCTCCCCTCCTGGCCTCCCAGGCTTCCCTGGGTACCAGGCCACCTTCTACTCCACACCTCTGCAGCCCTTCTGCCTTCCCATCTCTTCCGCCTGCCCACGTTCACCAGCTCAATCTTGACACTGAGAAGACCCTATGGGGCAGGCAGAGGGTTGAGGATCACATGCACACACTCCTGCAAGACTGGGAGGTCCCCTAGCTCCTGCTTCTCGGGCATCGCTTAATTGCAGACCATGAGCATGCACAGGGTGCAGCCAGCTCCCCCACGGCCCCTCCTCCTTGGCATCACTCTGTCCTCGTCAGAGCCAGGATTGGAGCCAGCTTCCTCTGGCCAACTGGGCATTCAGGACAACAGGCTTCAACTATCCTGGTACTGATCAGCAATCCACCAATGCCCACGAGAGTTCGTTTAGCTGGTGAAGATCATGGTCAGGTGCTTTAGCATGGGCAGCAGTTAAAAGAAGACAAAGAGCCTTTATTCTAGCAAAGATTGGTCTTAACCTGTAAGCTCACACCCTCCCCTCTCCCTTCCCATTCCTCTTTCCCACTTTGTCTTCTCTCTGCTACTCTGTTCCCCAACCTCCATCTCCCTCTGCCTTCAGTATTTGGGGTGATTCACTTTTGCTTTTATGAAAGCACTGGCCCTGGCATAGGATTCCAAATGTCATGAATGACCCTATCCTAATAGAGTCACCCCTGCCTGCTACCCTATCTCTCCCCACAGGACATGAAGATGGTGTAGAGAGCTGCAGAACATCGCTGTGCAGGGCACTGAGTCCCTCTGTGACAGCAGAAGAGCCGGGACCGTTGGAGATCCCACTTCCCTGGAAAGGGTGCCACATTAGTTTCTGGTCCTCCTCCAGCCAGCCCATCTCCAAGTGACCCAAGACCCCAGCAGTTTCTGAGGCCAGAGATTCCTATAGTATTTGTCTCAGTGACCGGCTTATTTCACTTAGCATAGTGTTCTCAGGGTTCATCCATGTTATAGCATGTGTCAGAATTTTCTCCTTTCTTTTTTCTTTTTTTTTTTTTTTTTTCTTTTTGAGACAAGGTCTCACTATTCAAGCCAGATTGGGTTTGAATTCACTACATAACCCAGGCTGGTCTTGAATTCATGGCGATCCTCCTCCTTCAGCCTCTAGATATTTCTTTCTTTTAAAAGTTAAATAATATTCCATTGTGTGTATGTACTGCATCTTGTTTCTTGATTCATCCATCCATGGACACTTGGGTTGCTTCCACCTTTTAGCTATTGTGAATACAGCTGCAATGAACACAGTGTACAAATATTTGAATGCTTGCTTTCACATCTTTTGAGTACATACCCAGGAATGGAAGTTCTAGATCCTGTGGTATTCCTGTGCTTCTTTTTTTTTTTTTTTCTTTTTTTGTACCAGGGATCAAACTCAGGACCTTGTGCTTGTGAGGCAGGTGGCAGAACCACTGAGCTAAATCCCCGGCCCCCATGTGCTTCATTTTTTGAAGACTCACCAATTGTTTTTCACAGAAGTCTTATCATTTTATATTCCCACCAGCAGGACACAAGGGGTCCATTTTCTCCATATCCTATGCCAACATTTGCTATTTCTTTAAAAACAAACGTTATGAAAGCGATGATTTTTTTTTCTTCCTTTTTTTTAACCTTTTGGATGCTGGGGATGGAACCTGGGGCTTCACACATGCTAAGGTCATGTGCTAGCTCTAAGCTATACCCTAACCCCTAGGATAGCTACCTTTTGAAAGGACGCATAGGAAATGGGTAAATAAGGGGCAGGAAGAAGAGATCATCTGCACTGGAGGTCTTATAATACTTTCCGATTTTTGAATCACCTGAATATATTACTTATTCAAAAAAATTAGGGCTGGAGCTGTAACTCAGTAGCTACACTTGCCTAGGATGTAGAAGATTCAGTCTAATCCCCCATACTGTGAAAGAAAAAAAGGAAGGGAAAAAAAATTGTTTTCCCAATATTTCTTATGAAAATTTCCAAAAAGAAAACTTCCAAAGATACTGCAAAGTTGAACGAATTTTAACAATGAGAATCCAAATATCCACTACCTAGATTTCACCATTAGCATAGGGCATTATCACATCCATCAATCAGTTATCCACCCATCAATGTATCTGATTTGTTAATCCATCTCCTCTCCCTCTCTCACTCTTGCTGGTGCTCATGTGTGTGCGTGTGTGTGTGTGTGTGTGTGTGTTGCTAGGAACTGAACCCAGGACTTGAGCATTCTAGGCAAGCATTCTACCACTGAGCTATATCCCCAACTTTTCTAAATAAATATAGAATACAGCTTCCTGAGACCCTTTCAACACCTACTAAGTCCCTTGTGGAGGCCTGGAAGTCTATTTTGAAGTCAGTTCTCCAGGTGATGCTAGCATGTGGGAACTCCTGTCCTGGTCCAGCTACTTACACTATGCAGAAGCTGTACCTGCGTTTAGTCAGAAGTCAGCCAACCTCAGCTGGGATTCTTTCCTTGTCTGAAAGCTCCCTGCCGTCACGAGGAAGTTTTATCACACTGGGGCCAAAACACTCCAGACCCATGCCCATTCTGGCCAATCTCTTCACCAGGACACACTTTGGTGCCTCATCAGGACAACTTCTAACACAGTCCCAGAGTGGGACACGCCTTCCCCAAAAAGAGACTTCTGGTCCCATCTCTCCCGGAGCAAGAAACTTTTCTCCTACGATTCAGGCTGTATTTGTCCTTTCTACCAAGAAGGGCAGGACATTCTGAAATGAGATGGCATATTTGCCACAGACATCATACTCACTATGTTGGGACCAGATTGGCCAGGTCCTCGAATTAGGGGATATTCGCATCCACCTCTTACCCCTGCTGAGCCCTCTGTCTTTGCCATAACAGTGAGACAAGGATGGATCGATGGATCATGACAGCAGATAACACTGTCAGGGACCTTGATGCATATCAGGGTTATTCCAGGCACATTATTTTGTATCCATTCATTTTATTGCCACAACAGTCCTACAGAGTAGGTACTATTACCCTCATTTTTTTACAGATGAAGCAATTGAGGCAGAGGGGGATTAGGTAATTTACCCAAAGGGATACAGTGTTTTCTTTTTAGTCAACACCACCACCTATGAACAGACACAGATACTTGTAAATACATATGCACTGCTCTTAATTTCCCGGAGCTCCCTGCTGTCAAATTCTGTAATACAGACCCTCCCGCCTAATATACCTGTGCACTCACCCTTTCCTGATAAATAATTCACATTGCCAAATTCAACAGTCCTCCACCCAACTCTCTCAGGAACTTGCTAAATGACTAGAGCCAACCTGATCAGTGATACATGGAATGATACATTGGAGACTTAAGAACTTCATCTCACTCCACAAATCACATCACATAAGTCTTAGCCCAAGGATGGCCTAGCCTGGCTCAGTCCTCTGCTTGGGGGATCCAGTGGGGGTTGATATCAAGATATTTTGGGCTCCTTTTCAGAAACTCCCAGAAAGCCCTAGGCTTGAGTCATGAGCCACACTGCTGAGGAGCTGAGAACTTTCCAATGGGTCCTGGAGGTGTTGAGGGAAGGAGAGATATTTGAGGACCTCTCTGACACCAGAGATGCCAGGTAAAACACAGGATGCTCAGTTACACTTGAGTTTCAGATAGACAGCAAATAGGTTTGTAGTATAAGTGTGTCCCAAATCGATGCACTTATGCATACTGCATTTTGATTGCTAAATATAAGATGTCAAATAAATAAATTAAATATAAGATGACCTGGAAATCCCTCCTACCCACCCTTATCTGTGTCCCTATATGAGGCAGCCTAATGCACTTGCCCTGAGTAGCTTAAGCACCCTTTAGTTTAAGGCACCTACAGAGCCAAGGCCATGGTTAATGGGGCATAAGAATGGTTGTCCTTGGGGGATGGGGGGTCCCACTCATTGTTTGGCTGTGCCTTGCATCTAGGAACCTACTTTTTTTGGAAGCAAACTAGTTTGTTGCAGGTCTCCTGAGAGGACAGGAAGGGAATATCCTCAAATGGTTTCCAGTTTCTCCAGCTTCCATTTTCCCTTATTCTTTTTTTTTTTTTTGGTACTGGGGATCAAACTCAGGTCCTTGCACTTGTGCAGCAGGCGGGGAAACCACTGAGCTAAATCTCCAGCCCTCCCTTATTCTTTTTTTTTTAACAAGCTCTCCCTATATAGTTCAGCCTGGCCTTGAACTCACTATGTAGTCTAGCTGGCCTCAAACTTGCGGCGATCCTCCTGCCTTGCCTCCTGAGTGCTGGGATCACAGGTGTGCACCACCACCCCCAGCTCCTTATTCTTATTAATTTTTTCTGATCATAAAAGAAACACATTCAGGGTGGGAATTCAGACGTCACAGAAAGTCCCTTCAGAGGTAACTACTATTAACAGCTTGATGTGTCTTCCTCCAGATTTTTCTCTATAAATTTTATGACGTATTGATATCACTTCCATAAATAGAACCGTGTTGTATAGGCTGTTCTAAAACTTGCTTCTGTCTCTCATGGTGTCAGAAACTTTTTTTTTAAGAGTAAGAAAAGTTATTGAGAGAAAGATAGCTTCTATCTAAGAGAGACAGAAGGGGGATGGGAAAGTGGGTTGCCTGAGGACTTCTTTTTTTTTTTTTGGATACCAGGGATCAAACTCAAGTCCTTGCGCTTGCGCAGCAGGCGGCGAAACCACTGAGCTAAATCCCCGGCCCCCGAGGACTTCTTTATGTGTATGTTCTCCCTTTGTGTTGCTCTGCCTCATTCTTTTTTAATATTTTTAAATTTTTTAACTTATACATAGTAATTTGTACATGTCTGTGTGACCTTTCAATACATACATATAATACGTACTGATCAGATCTGGGTAACTGACCTATCCTTCACCTCAGACATTTGTAATCTCATGTGTTAGGAACATTTAAAATTCCTTCCATCAGCTATTTTGAAATACATAATTAATTGCTGTCAACCCCAGTTGTCCTGCTGTTCCGTAGAACATTAGAAGTCAACTTCTGCCTCTGGAAACCTCTGGTGATTGGTTTAGGGGGCTCTGAGCACCTCTGAGTGTTGGATGGGTGCTAAAATGCAGGTAGATGCACCACACATGTCAGTGTGTGACTTGGGGTGTCGCACCTCCCTGAGGCTGATCTGTTGACCCCTTCACCTTGTGCATGGAGTGAGGATGGGAGGGGAATCATTGAAAGGGTCCCAGAGGGTGGGAAAGACTATATGGGGTGTTCTTGTTGCTGGGATGGGGAGACACACGCCCTGGGAGCCTCAGTTAGAGGCACCTGGGTCACTGCTTCCATTGAGAGACCCTCTGACTCTGGCCGGGGGCTCATCTCCTAGCACCCTCATCGGATCACCTGATGCCAGCACTGCCCAACCCCTGGGCAATGCAGCTGAGAGCCTCCTGGCCTCAAACGGGTTGGGCAGCATTCACTTCCCGGCGCTGTCCTCCCGGCCTGCTCAGTCATTAGGAAATGCCTCCCTGGCCAGCACAGTGACAGCAGCAGGAATAGATCGTGCTGCCAGCCCAGCACCCCTGGGTGGTTCCCATCTGCTCTGAGGAGGCTCCAGGTAGAAAGACGGATGCTACTGTCTCAGGTCCCAGATAAAGTGAGTCTGGGGCAGGGCTGGGGGTGGGAAAGGAGTGTGGCAGTGTCTGGGGCTAGAGCTGGAATGATGTAGATGGGTGTGTGTGTGTGTGAGAGAGAGAGAGACAGACAGACAGAAGGGAAGGAAGCCAGGAGGGAGAGAACGTGTGTGGTGTTTATGGGTGGGGAGGTAGTCCTAGCTGAAAACACAGGGCTTCTATCAGGCCTCTGGGAGGGAACTGCAGGTGCCTAGAAATGTCTCTGTCTCTGAATAAGGATGGTTTCCTTGGGCTGGTAACAACTGTTCCTCCTTTTCTATCTTCAAGATGGGCTGCTCCTGTGGAGGAGGCTGGACACTGGGACTTCCTAAGATCCCCTCCTTAAGCTAGCCATCATCTTCTCCCTGCCTTATAAGTGACCAGAGGGACAGCCCTGTTTCGGGCCACTCTGAGGAGGGAGGTTTGCATAGTCACTTTTCTACTCATGCTTCTTCATTTACTTCTTTAACCAGAGTCTGGAAAACCCTCCATGGAGGCCCATGCAGTAGAGTAGTGGTTCACAGTATAGCCAGGCTGTGTTGGGTTTAAATCCTGAGTGTGCCCCATGCTGGAAGTGTGACTTGAACAAGTTACTTCACTTAAGCCCTGAGCCTCAGTTCCTTTATCTGTAAAATAGAGATAATACCTACCTCCCAAAATTGTTGTCAGGATTCAGTGAGGAAGGGATGGAAAATGCCAAGCACATAATTAGTGTTCGATAAATGGTTGCTGTTATAATTATTTATTATTAGCTCCACAGTGGTCCCCCTTGGCTGGGAAGGCTTTCCAATCCTCCTCTTCTCCCAATTTCCTAAGGCACCAACAGGGACACCTTTAGCATATAATGCCTTGTATTCTAACATAAATAGTTTGTGCCCAAACTAAAATGTGTCCCTTGGATTTCTTCTGCTGCTCTCTCACAAACCCCAGCACTCAACACAGAGTCAGGCCCATCAGAGGATCTCAAGGATGGAAAAAGCGTGGAACAAAGAGAAAGAGAAAGATGCAAGAAAGGAGAGGTCAGGGAAAGACTGAGAGAGGGGAGAGAGTAGAACATGGGGAGGGAGGTGGCATTGTCTAGGTATGAGTGGCATGACTCTCCTGAAGCACATAAAATTGAAAGGATTGTACCAGAAAGAGGCCAGCAGTGTGGGGCCGAGATGTCTTTTGCACTCATTGAACTATTTTCCTAGAACTCAGATGAGAAATCAAACCTCTCCTACGCCGGGCATGGTGGTACATGCCTGTAATCCCAGCACTTGGGAGGCTGAGGAAGGAGGATCGCCTCATTTGAGGCCAGCCTGGGCTACATAGTGACTTTAAGGCCTGAACTATGTAGCGAGACCCTGTCTCAAAAAAAGAAAACAAAAATCTCTCCTCCTCCTCCTGTTTTGCTCATCCCAAGGACAATGCTTCCTGACTGGGCACCCAATCTACCAACTGATACTCATAATGTTCTCTTTATCACCTACAGAATTCTCTCCCTCTCCCTCTCCTGACTCTCTGTCTTCCTCCTTCCCTCCTATCTTTCCTTCCAAAATGACCTTGGGCAAATCATTCCCCCTCTCTAGACCTAAATCTACTCTCCTATAAAACTAAGAGATTCAACTTGAGAAGACCACAAAAGTCCTTTCCCCCCTAATATTCTCTTATTTGCTCTTATTCTCTTGCCTCCCTTGATTCCCAATTTTCAGTTATCTAAACAATTTAAGCTATTGACCACCAATCTTCCTTAAAAAAAATATTTTTCAAGAAAATTTATAAATGTCCTCTAGGCTCTCAAATTTCATGAGGGACTTCTTATCACTGCTTATCCCCAGTGTTGTAAGCTCAGTACTTAGTAAATAGCAGTGCTCAGTAAATATAGGTTGAATAATTGGATGGGTGGGTGGATGGATGAATTGCTACCATATACCTCTGGGGAATTATAAAATGCAAGGATATGTTAGCAATTGATTAGCTTAAGAAAATCACAGTCACTCTGATAATAACCATGTTTAGTTAGACATTTGTAAGTGTATTACAAAATGAAAACAGAGAAATACTGGAATCATCATCTTAATTTTTATCCATTATCCATCACTTACCCAATCTATTGTCATCTTGTTTAGTTATTTTGAGATAAGCTGTTGTCTATCAAAGGGGGGTGACTTTTTAGACAAGATACATGACACGGGTCTCTAAGCCCCACTTTGGGAGGACAGAGGGCCTGCCTTACCAATGACACTGCCCATTCATTGAGCATTTACTGTGTGTCACACTCTTCAATCACATTAGCTCACTTAATATCTCCAATGAGTTGGAGGAAGATGGTACTACTATTTTCAGCCTCATTTTACAGAAGGGAAACTGAAGCACAGAGAGGTCCAACAACTTGGTCAACATTATACAGAGAGCAGGGGGATTTTCACCCAGCTCCATTGTCTGAGTTCTTGACCACCCATACACACATGAGAGGTCATGCTGACTATGTCAGAGATCAGACCTGGAGACCTCTGGAAAGGTTTGGGGGCTTCCTTCATGGTCTCAGGATTCCTATCACCACCTTCACATATTTTTACTCTTTCTTAGTTATAGGACATTTTTCAACTTGGCAAAAGAGACACCAAAAGAGAGGAGAGATTCCAAACAATATATGATCTTTATAGTTTGTCCTTCCTAGTAGTTAATCTTGTTCTCATCTGTCATCTGTCAGGTCTGGGGCTGCCACACAGCTCTATTTTATAAGTGTGTCTTAGGGTCTTTTGTCTGTCATTGATGGAAAAATGTATCAATAATAAGCAACCATGGTTCCCCTCCAAAGGCTGTTGTAGATAAATTAAGACTCCACAGCTATGATACTTAAAAATGAAGATACTGTACTTGGGCCTGACCACACATCCAAGCAGGTGTTCCCCTTCAAAGTTCTTGGCATTTCTGCTGGGAGCATCTTTGGGGGTCTCACCTTCACCCTCAGATATGCTTTTAAACCCACTGTTATAGTGGCTCCAAACCTTTGAGTTAAACAATAACATGCCACTAGATCACTCATTTGTTTTCTAACCATACTTGGCTCCCACTGACTTTGGTGGCCGTTTCCAAAATGTAAGACAGATCCTCCAAGGATTTGAAAGTCTGCCTTCTCTGAGGTTAATCAGAAGGTTCTCTGACTGCCTCTGGCAGCCCTATAAAAAGAATGTGAAGAATCAGCATGGTATGGTGGGTGTGTGACTACATCGAGGGCCAGCAGGCATTTGCCTGTGTAAGTTCTAAGCTTTATTTTTAAGACAGTCATTGTTTTATAGCCATGCTTAGCACAGAGGAATGCGTTCCAATGGCTGGGGGAAATCGCATGAATCAGCCCAGGCCAGCTGAGGAGGGAGGCTGAGGGCTAGCAGACACTGTTTTGAAAAATGGCCTCTGCAAGTGGAAGACTGGACTGAAGCCGGGTGTGCATCTTCTTGGCTCCCTCTCTGTTCTGGGAACTGGGTCTTCCTGCCTGCACTTGGGTATTGAACCGGGAAGAGGTGAGGTGGTGACCTCACCATGAGCGCTCATCATGGTTGAGGTGAGGCATCGGGTATTTCAGGTACTCTGCACACTTCCTTCCAGCATCCAAGGTGGCCGGGATCTCTCATCTCCCAATACCCCTGTCCAGAAGCACATGGGCAGCTCCTCCTAAGGCTCTTAGGCTCTAGATCTTAGTTCGCAGCTCAATTCAGGTAGCCCACTGAAGAGAAGCAGCAGAAGAAGGGAAAGTACACTGGAAGTAGCTGGAAGTAGAAAGAAAAGGAAGTAACAAGAGCAGGCAAAAAGCAGGCAGTGGGCCTGGGGAGCAGGTGGGGAGGGTGGGAGTTAGGAAGGGGGAGGAAGAGAGGGCAAGGCCCAGATGTTCACCACCTTTCACTCCCCGCCTCCGCAGCTAAGCCCTGTCTTCTCCGAGGGGCCATGTCTGAAGGGGAGAGCAAGGACAGCGCGGGTAGCGAGTGCCCAGTGTGCTACGAGAAATTCCGGGACCTGGAGGGCGCCAGCCGGACGCTGAGCTGCGGCCACGTGTTCTGCCACGACTGCCTGGTCAAGTATCTGCTCTCCACCCGGGTGGACGGACAGGTGCAGAGAACCATCGTCTGCCCCATCTGCCGCTACGTCACCTTCCTCAGCAAGAAGAGCTCCCGCTGGCCCTCCATGCTGGACAAGAGCTCACAGACCCTGACTGTGCCCATGGGCTTACCTGTGCCCCTGCCCTCCGTGCCCTCCCCAGACCGCACAGGCCACACAAACCCCTTGGCCACCTCCCAGCCGGTCTGGAGGTCACCCTCAAACCAGGGGACCCAGCTGCCCTTGGACCTGCTGCCCAGCCTGTCCCGGGAGTCACAGATCTTCATCATCAGTCGCCATGGGATGCCCCTGGGAGACCAGGACAGCGTGCTGCCACGGCAAAGCCTGGCCGAGCTCTCGGAGGCGACCCCAGCCCCCAGCGCCTCCCGCTCCTTCTGCTGTCGCTCACGGGCTCTCCTGCTCATCACCCTCATCGCGGTGGTGGCTGTGGTAGCCGCCATCCTCCCCTGGGTGCTGCTGGTAAGGAAGCAGGCCTGAGTGGTGGCCCCTGGCGAGAGAGCAGAAGGGGGCCAGGCCTGAGCGCTGCCCTGGCAGCTGCCCTGCTCTATGGCCAGGCTGCCCATGGCTTGGGCAGGGGCAGACGTGGTGCAACCAAGCTCTGAGGAAGGCCTGGGGCAGAAGGGAGCATGGAGTGGGGCTGGATTGGAAGTATGCTGGCTTTCTCCCCACCTGCACACACACACACACACACACACACACACACACACACACACACACACACACACACACACACACACACACCAGCAAGGGCATGGGATGACAGGGAGGTTGGGGGCTAGAGATCTCTGAGGCTAGAACTTAGCTGAGGCGCCCATGTGTGGCCTCCACGCCTATTCTTGGTAAATACCCCTCCCCTAGGCTGCAACTGAGCAAGCTGGGAAGATGGCTGGTCACCTCTTATGAGCACCTTACCTGCCAGGTGGACCTCCCTGGGGACAAGGAAGCTCTGCTGGCCTATGCTCTGCCAGCTGGGGGCCCAATGGCAGACCTCGTATGGCCAGGATTCCCTCATAGGATTCTGTAGCTTGTCCCCAAGAACGAACAGAAGGTTGGTGCAGGGGCTTAGACAATGGTTTCCTGGAATCTTAGGCCCACACTTGATCCTGTAGCATCCCTCCCCCAAGTCCTTCCTGCCTCTAACCCGCCTGTTGGAGTGTCTTCCCTGAGTGAGAAGCTGATCTCAGAGGCAGTGGCACAGGATTTCTGGAGGAAGCAACACAAAAGGAGATAGCAGAGAGCACATCAGGAAACAGGCTTGTAGACAGAGGCCCAGGTCAGCAGAATGGCCAAAAACAGAGCCAGAGGTTTTCCTGAGCCTTCCAGGCCCAAGGAATGGGCCAGATCTTGAGTCTCAGGGTTCTCCAGGTTGGAGGGGAAGGCAGGGAGTAGAGGGGACGCTTGACAAGGTGAGACCTGAGTCACCTGAGAATTATGTGGGCAAATTAACCCCTGGGGGTTCCCGCCTCCCTCCCTGCCCAAGTCCTCCTCTTCATGACCCAGCCACTCATTAGAGGCCACACCAGCCAGGCCAGTTTCCCAGGTGGATTCTCAGGCTGAGCTGGGAGGGGAAGGGTGGGGAAGAGAACAGCTATGTTTGTCAGGGACTCTGCTGTCTCAACAAATGCTGAGAGCCAGGTGCTGTTAGTTGTTTGCCACCAGGGCCTATTTATCTGGGGGACCCCTGATGAGACACCCCAGAAAAGCCTGAGGAACAACAATTTGGGAACAGTTACTGGCTGTTAATTGAGGCCCATATTCAATCAAGGCCTTGTGACACTATAACAACATCAACAGAATCCCCAGCTACTGCACAGGTAGGGTAAGCACCTCAGGAGTGCAGCAGCTGAGCCCCCACAACCTGTACCTCCCCTTATCTGTGGGGAAAGAAAAAGCACTCAGCCTCTTATCTAGCTCCTGTGTCATTTGGGAGTCATTAGGGAGTGGGGTCTACACCACAGGGGATATTTATGACATGGAGGGGGCTGTTTTAGAGCTCTGACAGGCTTCCTTCTATTCTTTCTAAGACTAGATAAGAGCACAGGTGCTGGGGGGGGGTTGTTGTAAGTAGATTCAGGGATGATATTTATTATAGGAGCAAAAATAATGTTAATTTTACAAAGACTCTAATGAGTCTGTCTTTACCTCAGCCAGGCTGCTTTAAACAGTGTCATAAATTTCTAGGAACCTGATTTGAGTCTTTTCAATTGCTACTGTGTTTGCCAAGAGTTTCTTTCAAAAGATCCGCAGTGTTTTCATATCCTTTACCTGCAACTTGTAGATGACACTTCTTTCATTTTCCAAGAATGTCAAAAGCTATTTTTTAAATAAAGCTATGTATTTTCTCAAAGATTCCAGAGACATTGTATTGCATGTGGGAAGCTACAGGCTTGGACTCATGGGATAATTCATGTTAGATGAAAAAGATAGTTTGAAAAATAGAAATCTAAATGGCCCTTGTAAAAGAAATACAAATTAAAATCCTGTTGGCATTCTATTTTTACCCATTAGCTTGTCAAACCCGCTGAAGCTGAAGGAGGCAGGTAAATTGTTGATAGGAAATATATTGGTAAAACCTTTATCAAGGAAGATTTGACATTACCTATCAAAATTTCCATTTTGACTCAGAAGCTCCTGTTCTAGAAATAGAACTGGACGAACTGTTATACAGCGTATGGATACACTAGATATGCTTGCACATATGCACAATGTTGTATAATTTCAGCATTGTTTGTTGTAGTAAAGGATTGGAAAAATCCTAAATGTTAATCAATAGATAACTAGTGGCCAGGCATGTTGGTGCACACCTGGAATCCCAGCACTCTGGGAGGCTGAGGCAGGAAGGAGCCCAACCTGGGCAATTTTGCGGATTAGCAAGACTCTGTCTCAAAATAAAAAATTAACAAAAAGGGCTGGGGATATAACTCAGTGTGAAGGCCTGGGTTCAATCCCCAAAAGAACAACAACAATAACAACAAAAACAACAACAAAAATGAAGGACTCCATGGATGACATAGAACATCCCTAAAATACAATGGCAAATGGGAACAAGCCAGGTGGGAAAGAATGGACACCAGATACTACAATTGATGTAGAAAGAGGAAGAAATGAGAATTTACATTCTTATTTTCTTGTTCCTGCATAAAGAAATTGGGACGATACATACAAAACTAAAAACAGTGATTATTATGGAGGGAGATGAGAAGCTGACAGGATGTGAGAGTTTTCACTTTACCTTTCATGCTTTTCTATTTTGAGGCCAAGTAAATGTATTATCTATTGAAAAATTAAATTGAGGACTGAAGGTGTAGCTCAGCTGCAGAGCTTGCACTTAGTATGCACACGACCTTGGGATCAATTCCCAGTGCGCGCGCGCGCACACACACACACACAACAAATCAGCCTGAAGAACATTAGAAGTTAAACATGTCTTCAGTGTACACACCTGTTGCCTGGTAGGAAGACTGCCCCAAGATCATTCGAGAACTGCGCACCAGCCCTGTGCTTCAGGAGTGTCAAGGTACTGGCTCCTGAGCTGGCTTATCTGGTGAGAAGTATGACATCTTATGCTTCACATGCACCCAAGAAATAAGGCAAGAAATTTAGTATCAGTGATCCAGTTTCTATGGATTTCTTTGGTCCCCATCATTTGATATGTTTATTTTGATTTCCCTTTCTCTTTTTTTTTCCTTAAAATTCTCCTTTCTCTATCTTTGTTTCCTTCTTCAATAAAATTTTTTGCTTTAAGCAAACACCTTAGGTTAGGGCACTGTAGGGTGATAACATCAGATAGAGGGTGACAGATTATAGATAGATAGATACTAGCTACATAGACAGAGGGAAGGACTAAAGGTTAAATCTCCCTCCCACCCCCACTCCGATCGAACTCCGGTCCTTGCGCTTGCACAGCAGGCAGTGAAGCCACTGAGCTAAATCCCCAGCCTTAAAGGTTAAATCTTAACTTAGAGGTTAAATCTAAACTCTGTTGTTCTCTTCTTCCCCTTGTCTGAAGGCACCAGTGCATTGTATACACACATTGCCACCTTCCATGGACACATGAACCTTTCACTCCCATACACACTTGCAGTCTCGGTGTACCAGGTAAACTTAAGGAATCAACACATGTTCCCACCTTGTCCACCTAGCCTTCCAGAAAGTTCAAAGTTGACTACAAAGACTTTCCCATCCCTTACTTCATGTGAAGTGGCTACATGCACACACATGCGCACGCACACACACACATGCACGCACAAGTGCATGCACTGCATCACATCATCTTCTGGGGGACAAGTTATTATGAGACTTTTTTTCCTCCTGGTACTGGGACCAAACTCAGGACCTTGCACCTGGGAGGCAGGCTCTGTGCCACTGAGCTAAATCCCCTGCCCAATTATGCTTCTTTGTTGATATGACTGTCTCCTTCTAGCCAAAGTGTTCCTTCCGGGGAGGCTGGCTGTTATAGACCCAGGTATCTTCAGCCTAACATAAAAGTTAGTAAATAGTAAGAACTGAATATAAGATCTTTGCGGGGGTCAGGGTTCAAACTCACAACTTTGTGCTGCAAGGCAGGCGCAATGCCACTGAGCTAAATTCCTGGCCCCCCCCTTTTTTTTGGATTTCTTGAGACAGGATCTCACTATGAAGTTCAGGCTAGCCTTGAACTCACTATGCAGCCCAGGCTGGCCTCGAACTCATGGGATCCTCTTGCCTCAGCCTCCTGAGTGCTAGGATTATAGGCATGGTGCTACCATGCTGGGCAAGATAAATATTTATATAATGCATGTATACCTATACGAATGAATGAATATAATGGCTTGGTGTCTAGAAAAAAGTTCAGTTCACTTTAGGCATGAAATTTGGATATAATCCCTGCTTTGATGTGTCGGAGGGCTCCGCAAAATGATCCTAAAGAGCCAATTTAAAGGATCTTTTTCAAACCAGGTAATAGGTGTGTAGGAAAAAGGGGCAGCAAGGGCAGCCAGATAAACGAGGTTACCAGAGGATCGTGCAGGGTGGAGCCAAGATACCAACAGGCACTGGTTAACAACCAGGCTACTGGAAATTTGCATCTCTGGATACAATCTGTAGCTCAACAGTCTTCTCACTGTGTAAAGTGGCAATGCTGTCCAAACAGTGAGGGGAAGGTTTAATCTTGATGACTCAGTGTTGAGGGAGGGAAGGAGGAAAGGAGACCCAGAAAGCAGGGAAGTGTCAGTGAACAAGGGAGATGAGGAAGTAGATTGAGTCTTTTGTGGGAAGAGAAGACAGTGCTGAAGAAGGTCTAAAGAGGAAACCTGCTATGACAGTTGTCCCACATGGTCTAGCGGTTAGGATTCCTGGTTTTCACCCAGGCGGCCCGGGTTCGACTCCCGGTGTGGGAACACTACACTTTTGGCCAGGTATGGCCCGAATACCAGAAAGAAACACAGTTTAGGAAGGTAGAAACCTTCAGCAGCTCCCTGCGGCTTTCAGCATTTATATCAAATTCAGCACATCCCAGGAGACCCGGGATGCCCTCCGCACGCCTATTTGGCCACAAGGATCTGGTCCCTGGAAAGAAACCACTCCTTCCCTCAAGCCATTCTCACTGCCGGGTGGAACCAATCTTAACCTCAACTCAGTCACAGATGACCTCACAGCAGAAGTATTTCCTGACCCCAGCCGCTCTCTTCTGCCCAGAAGCACCAAAGCATCAAAGGCAGCTGGCTCAGCAAGCATTTTTCTTGTGGTCCCAGCCTTATGGGTTCTGAGGTCTCCGTCTCCTCCGGGACCAGGACTTCCGGGAGCACACACGTGGACTCAGCTCACTGCTCCAGTGTCTAGTTCAAGGCTGGCCCTCAAGAGATGCCATAGAAGCATTTGTTCACTAGACTTGCAGCTGAGAAAACCTCACTGAGTTTCAGTTACAAATAAACCTGAAGCGCTTACTCTTTCCTTCACAGCACATTTAAGAACACAATTTTTCTTGTTTGTGTGTGTGCCCATGTGCTTGTGTGGTTCTGGGGAATGAACTCCATGGCAGTCTACCACTGAGCTACATCCCCAGCCCTGTTCACTTATTTATTTATTTGGTTGGTTGGTTGGTTTTGAGACAGGGTCTCATTGTGTAGCCCAGGCTGGCCTCGAACTCTCTCAGTGATCCTCTTGCCTCAGCCTTCTGGGTGCTGGGATTACAGGCGTGCACCACCATACCCAGCTTATTTTATTTTTATTTTAAGATAAAATCACTAAATCCCTCAGGCTGGCCTTGAATTGACAGTTCTCCTACCTGAGCCTTCCAATAGGAGGGATTCTCTAGAGGCATGTGACACCATTTCTGGCAACACAACTATTTTTGAACCATGAAAACATATTCTTTTTTTAATTTTTATTTTTTATTAGGACAAGTTTGCAGCACATAATGACTACATTCCTCGTGGGGAGTTGGCACTTGTACACACACATCATAATTCTTTTCTTATCCCCTTTCTCCTTTCCCCTTTCCTCCCCCTTGCCTCCCTCTATCTCTTTGTCCCTTTCCCTTTTGCCAAAGCTCTATCTCCCTATTCCTATTATCTATCTTTTATTTTGTTCTTTATTTATATTTTGGATTTCTCATATAAGAGAAACCATGTGATATTTAAGCTTGTGTGTCTGATATGTTTCATTTAACATTATGGTCTCAAGGCACATCCATTTTCCTACAGTGACTCAAGTTTTTTCTAAGTTTTTCCTTCTTTATGACAGAGTAATACTGCATTTTGTATAAATACCGCATTTTCTTTTTATTCATTCATCTGTTTAGGAATATGTAAGATGCTTACAAGATTTAGCTACTATAAACATGGGGATGAATTGAACATTTTTTCATGTACTTATTGGCCACTTGTTTGGGTTTTTTTTTTTTTTTTGTACTGGGGATCGAACTCAGGACCTTGCGCTTGCAAGGCAGGCACCAAAACCACTGAGCTAAATCCTCAGCCTTATTGGCCACTAGTACTTCTTCTTCTGAGAAGTGTTTATTCAATTCAGTTGCCCATTTTTTGATTGGATCTTTTATTTGGAGGAGTTTAATTTTTTTTGAGATCTTTATATACCCAAGATATTAATCCGGGCTGGGGATTTAGCTCAGTGGTTCTGCCGCCAGCCTTGCAAGCACAAGGACCCGAGTTGGATCCCTGGTACCAAAAATAAAACAAAACAAAAAAAATATTAATCCTCTGAGGAATACCTGGCAAATGTTTTTCCCATTCTGTAGGTTGTTTCTTCGCTCTGTTGGTTGAAAATACATGTTCTTTACTGACTCTACTGTGAACCGTCAAATATAGTTTCTCATTCTTTGATTTGACCCAGCAGGTTCCAACAAATTTGGGCTATATACAGAGTTACTAGACTGGCTGGAGGGCCAGCCTGTGTGGATTCAGCTATAAATGATGGGCTCTTCCACTTCTCTGTGGCTCAGTTCTCTCATCTGTATAAAACGGGGACAATAATAATACCAGCATCAACAGGACTATTTTGTGGATTAAAGAAGTTAATAATATAGCTGGGCATAGTGGCGCCTGCCTGTAATTCCAGAACTCAGGAGTAACGCAGGATCACTGTGAGTTCAAGGCCAGCCTGGGCTACATAGTGAGACCTTGTTTAAAATTTGTAAAAAAAAGTTGATAATGTAAAGGGCACAGCAGTGTCCCTAGCACGCAGCAAGTCCCCATATCTTAGATATTATGAACTGTGTCACCTGTCACTCTGAAACTTGTATTACTCACTCAACAGAAAACGACACCTCAATCCCACACCCTGCTTCCCTCAGATCCTGAATGGAAGGAGAATAGGCAGAAAATTCAGAAGGTAAAATGGCACATCCTTGAATTGAAGCGGGGGGTCTAAATCAGCGCTCTTCTAAAGAAAATATGGTGTTTATACACAGTGCAGTACTACTTTGCCATCAAATATAAATTTGAGTCATTTGTAGAAAAATGGATGCACCCGGAACAAGTGTGAAGTAAAATAAAGCAGACACACAAACTTAAACATCCAATGGTTTCTCTGATATGAGAAACCCAAAGCACAAATAATTCAAAAAGCAACATAAGGGCTGGGGATTCAGCTCAGTGGTTCTGCCGCCTGCCTCACAAGCGCAAGGACCCAAGTTTGATACCCGGTCCAAAAAAAAAAAAAGAGTAATATAAAAAAGAGATAATAGGAAACAGCAAAATACAGATTTTTGGAAATGAGAAGGGGACCAAGAGATGGGGGGAGGCAGGGAGAAGCCCCAGCCACTTTTCCCAAGGACGCCCCTTCCCAGAGGATTCGGGAGGGCACCCCTTCCTCTAAAGGGGCCTACCTACCTGTAAAAGGGATTTTGCAGTCCTTTGCAGTTCCCCTCCGAGTCACCAGGTGACACTAGTCATCAGTTTCTTTCTAAATTTCCTCTTCTCGTTGAAATCCCGTGCCACTCTTGCTCTAAGAGACATTGGTCTCGCGAGGTTTGTCGTAAACTTACAGAACCGGAAGCAGCTGGTAGACCTCTTCCTTTTTGCAGCCATCGCTGGAGCTGCAGCGGGTAAGGATTCGGCGGCGGCGAAGTGCGTGTAATCCGCAGCCATCCATTCCTGGGCACGGTGTCTGTCTACCTTGGGGGTGTCGAGATTCTCCTGCTGGCTGCACAGCAGCCAGGGAGGGGGGATGGAAAAGTTTCAACCTGTTTTCAGCTCCAGGGTCCGCCTCTCAGAGGGGAGAAGGGACAGATTTGGGGGTCTCGGGACCAGGGCCCTCAGGGAAAAGGGTCCGTAGAGGTAGAGTCATGTCTGAGAAGTGTAGTTTACTACAGAACGTTTCCCAAACAGCTGTGCTTATTAACGGTTTTACAGAACTTCTAAACCATTTTTCGCCCATTGAAAGGCTTTTTGGGCCCGAGAAATGTGCAGGAATTTCCAAGTTCAGAGTGGGGAGACCTGACTCTAATTTTGGAGAGGCTGAAAGTTCGTAGGTGGAGGTTGGTTGATCTTCGTAAAACTCGATGTTATGTGTGGAAAACTGAATTGGCCGTCTGCTTTGTCCTGTTTCAGCAGAGACCATTATAAATCCAGTCTTGGCTCCCTCACGCGGTATTTAAGTAGCTTGGAGAACGTTATCAAAGTTTTATAAGTGAAACGTGTTAATGAAGTCTTTATTTTACATTCAAGCTTTACTTGATAGGCCATTCAGTCCAAGATGTGTAATGCAGGTGCAGAACATGACACCTTCTGTGAACACTTTAAACTTTCAAGAGGAGACTTTAGCCATTAAAGGATCTTTTAAATTTTTTATTTAGCCAAAATGAAGTTCAATCCTTTTGTGACTTCGGACCGCAGCAAGAACCGTAAAAGGCATTTCAATGCACCTTCCCACATTCGCAGGAAGATTATGTCTTCCCCTCTTTCCAAAGAGCTGAGACAGAAATACAATGTTCGATCTATGCCCATCAGAAAGGATGATGAGGTTCAGGTATGTATCCGTTTGTTCAGATTGTTTTGATGAAAACTCACATGCTTAGTTCCAGAAGAGAGGTTGCAAGATTTCAAAGACCAAAGCGTGCTGCTTTGCAGTACTTTTCGTTGGTACAAATCGGTTTCTTAAAGCATCAGATGTAGCAATGATTAAATAGTAAAACAAGTAGTCAGAGCAGTTGGGGTTATTTTGTCAGTGTATTTGGTCATTGAAGAGTCATATGAGGTCCAGAAAAGAGAATAATGTGACATGATTGAATTTACTGGTAAATAATTTGCCAAATTTTACTTTAGTAAAAATTCTATGACTAGGGCTGAGAATTTAGCTCAGTGGCACCGCACCTGTCTTGTTAAGTGCAAGATCCTAAGTTAGATCCTGGTACCCAGGGGAAAAAAATTTGTGTGACTGTCTTAGGGCTATCCTGCACCTAGTGACTAATTCAGGTAGTCCCTAAAGCAGCTGTTAACTGCATCATCACTATTTGTGCACCACTCTTGGGAGCCTGAGACAGGAGAATCACTGTGAGTTGAGACCAACCTGAATTGCATAGTGACCCTGACTCAAACAAACAAAAGCTTATAGTGTATTGCTGTGTTTGAGAAAATTCCTTGTCAGCTTCCTATAGAACCCCAAGAATGGGCTGCCATTTAACCTTTGGAATAGCCTGCTGCTGTTTGTTAGTGGCCATCAATTGTAGGGATTCCCTGTCTATCACTTAGATTGATGGGGACATGGATTATTTACAAGTTTGTTAAAAGCCAGGAATAGAGTCAAAGCTTTTAAAATTGAAAAATCTTGTATGTCTTATAGAGTGTGAATGGTATGTAAATGATAGTTCCTGATTTACAAGGTTAGTCTTGTTTTTTGACCCATGTTTCTGTTCTTTTTGAACTTCCATTTAGGTTGTGCGAGGACACTATAAAGGTCAGCAGATTGGCAAAGTAGTCCAGGTTTACAGGAAGAAATATGTCATCTACATTGAACGGGTGCAGCGGGAAAAGGCAAATGGCACAACTGTCCATGTGGGTATTCACCCCAGCAAGGTACGTGTTTTGAAGAATGCTTGAGAGAGAAGGAAATCATGATAGTTATTCTTGGCTGATGTGATTGCTTATCTTCAGAGCACCCTGAAAAATAGTCCCTGGTTTTAGGTGTGTTGGGAACCATGTCTTAAAGCAATATCATACTTACATTGAAAATTGTAATAATTTCTGAAATCATTGTCCATAACATTTGGAGCCAGTAGATCAACAATCTGATCACTGACAGATTTTTAAATCTCAGAAATAGGATAATTATTAAATAGCCAGGTGTAGTGTTACACAAGTAATCTCGGCACTCAGGAGACTGAGGCAGGAGGATCGCCATGAATTTGAGGCCAGCCTGAGCTACATAGTGAGACCCTGTCTCCAAAGAAAACAAATTGAGGTCCAGACCTGTTTGGTTTTGTATGTTCAGTCAAGTCAAGTAAGCAGTAAAGCAGTTTCACAGTCTCATAAAGTGGATTGTAAACCATTTTCAGTGGAAAAAATTTGAAACTGAGAGGTTAGATGCCATGGGTCTAAGCAAACATAGAAAATCTGGTCTTATTCCCATAGCAGACATTTGCTTTGAATTTTTATGTGAATTATCCCAAAATTACAATTACTGACCTTCAAAAATTATGTCCTTTGCTTTCATGCTACAACTTATATCTTCCAAGTGTTTAAAAAGTATAGTTAGTGTAAAATACTATAATAATGTTCAGCCTGCAGAAAAGTCAAAGGTTAGAACCATAAAACACCTGTGTGTCTTTCACCTAGAATTCCCTATTAAAATTTTGACAGATTGTCTTTTCTTGACACCCTAGTGAATTGTGTCACCACACTTTAGTTATATTAGTATGCATTTCTTAAGAGCAAGGACTTTGCTATTCTGTCATACAGTTATTTTTGCCTCTTGCCATTAGAACAGCGCATGTCAGGGTTGTCCAATGAGTGTGCTTAGTACAGCATGTGAAGCAGGTGATCGATGAGTGGTTCGGTGGTCATGTTCTTCCATTCTTAGAGCTTCAGATATCTAGGAGCTGATCAAACTCCTCATTTTGCCCTTGAGAACTCCATTGCCAGTGTATGACAACTCTGTCCTCCCATTGCTTGGGCCACAAATAACATTTTTGATTTATGTACTCTACATCAGTCAATAAAGTCTTTTCATTGCTGTCACATTTTATCTAGAATCCAGTCTGGTTGTTACTGTCAGGGTCACTTGTAAGACCTTACTCGATAACCCTTCACCAGCTGCTAGTTGACTATCTTTTTTCTAGCTGCGTGCTCCTTTGGCCTCTTCGGTGTTCCTAGACCATGCTACTACTCAGTTGGCAGCCTTCCCTGTAACTTGATTGAATTGTAAATTCTAGGCTCACAGGCCTGAGGTAGAATTGGTGTTTACAACCTAGATGTATGTTGTGTGCTTTTTGTTTTTTATAATACTGGGAATCAAACCCAGAGGCTTGTGCCTGCTAGTCAAGTGCTTTACCAAGTTCTCCTGTCTTTGGACATTTAACTTGGTGTTTTCTATGGATAGTTGTAACCTAGATGGTTCAGTGAGACTGTTTGATCACCCTGTAGAAAAGAGCCCCTGTTCCTCAGCCTTTCTCTAAAACAAAATGAAGAGTACATTTGCTTGTTTTCTATCTCACTATAATAGAATCTAAGCTTTGTGATCTTGTATTTTGGTCATCATGGGTGTATTTTATGTCCTCTTCACTTTCCTTCACAAAATTACCCTATCTCTGAACTTTAGGATTAGATCTGGGTTTGGGGGTGGGGGTGAGACAGCATTTCACTGTGTAGTTCAGGCTAGCTTCAAACTTGTGGTCCTCCTGCCTCAGGCTCCTGGGTGCTGAGGTTATAGGCATGTGCCCACTGATTTTTTAAATTTTTATTAGATGTTTGAAGTACATAATGATTACATTCATCATGGAATGTTGGTACGTATATGTAACACATCTCTTGGTCACTTTCCCATTTTCAAAAGGTCTATCTTCCTGTTGCCTATTATCTATTATTTTGCTTTTTAAATGTCAGATTTCTCATAATAGAAACCTTGTGATGTTTAAGCTTATGTGTATTATTTCATTTTGCACTATTGTCTCAAGGTGCATCTATTTTCCTAGAAGTGACTCAAATTTATCCTTTATGGCAGAGTAGAATTCCAATGTGTATAAATACTACATCTTCTTTATTCATTCATCTGTTGGTAGATATACAGGCTGCTTAAATTTCACAGAAAAAAGAACAAGTTAGAATTTCTGTAAAACACAGAAGAAACAGAAAAACCGCCTTGCCTTTTCCAGTTGTTGGTAGAGCATTACCGAACACTTTGATTTAAGGAACTCAACTGTAGTTTCTGAAACTTTAAAAGTTATATACAGTAATCATCTCATTTTTGGTTAATCCACTACCCTGGGTTTTGGGCAGGCATTGGTCATTGGACCTTTTGTGTTGGCAATTATTTAAAGCTTGAGAGTGTTTTTGTTTTTCTCCAGGTGGTTATCACCAGGCTAAAACTGGACAAAGACCGCAAAAAGATCCTGGAACGGAAAGCCAAATCTCGCCAAGTAGGAAAGGAAAAGGGCAAATATAAGGAAGAAACAATTGAGAAGATGCAGGAATAAAGTCCTCTTATATACAACTTTAATTAAAACTGCTAAAATGAAGCTCCTTTGTTTTGTTGTACTTTGGAACACTGGCTTCTTTTCAGTGGCTGGGTCTCACCTGTTGGTCGTCCTCTGATTCTGGAAAGGGAAACTCAAAGATATTTGCTGTTGGGAGGTAGCCATTTCCCCCCATCCCTACCTGGGATCAAACTCAGGACCTTGCACTTGCGAGGCAGGTGTTGGTGCCACTGAGCTAAATCCCCGGCCCTGGAGGTAATCATTCTTCTGGCTGGATTCCACTACTGAAAAATGTCATTTAAGTAGAATTGGTCTTTCACATTTGAGGATCAGTTCTTTAGCGATAGATTTTTTTCCCCCTGACAGTTTGCTGAAGTCAGAGCTGATGGGTTTTTAGTTTGGTTTTTCTACACTAGGAATTGAATCCAGGGCTGGCTTCACATCTACTACTGAACTGTACATCCCCAACCCTAGATAGGGGTTTTTTTCTTCTAGTAGGCAGCATTTGAGAAGACACACAAGAAAGGGCAGGGCAGTTCATCCCTTGGACTTGTCTTTTCTCTAACAGGCTTATGCTGTGGACATACAGCATATTTTGAAATTTTATTGCATAAAAGTTTGTCATTGGGTAAAAAGTCTTAAATGAGAAGCTGCTGTGATTTGCCAGTAGTATCTAGACCGCTGCTTCATGGTGTTCCTCTAGATTGGGAAGTTTCAGGCGCTCTCAGCTACCAGTTGAGACCCCTATACTTTATTTTTACCTTGGTGCTGACTGGTGGCTGTTAGTCCGAAACCTAGCAAAATTTGGGGTTACAATGTACAATACAAAATGTATATAAAAATGCAAGCTTTCTTGGTAAAGTGTGGCATGGCCAGCAATTGACAATTGAATCAGCAGTTCGGTATACTTTGTACTGCCATTCCTCACTCTAGGCTGACGATGCTGAAGGCAGTTTACATCCCAAACAGGAAGCATTTATTTTGGCGAGTTTGCAACAATGAGGGAAATGGTAAAGTTACTTGGTTTAGCCAAGAATACACCTATGCCGGCAATATTACTAAAACGTGTCTGCGAAGTTGACCTGGCTGGGTACGATACCTCAGGCAGAAGACAAATGGGATTCCTTAGGGTTTGTGGCGCCTGGGGGCGGGGCTTCCGCTGCAGTGGGCGGGTGCCTGGTAACCATCCGTCCGGGAGGTGAGGCCGCGGTTAGGGTGCAAAAGTTGATGGAGGACTTACTGCTTGAGATGGCATAAAAGAACTTGGTAAGAGTGATCAGCAATCGTCTGATGGATATGACAATGATTATTCCGACTAGAATGACGGAAATGTGTTGGGACCAGAACTTCACATCAAACTGAATTCCTAGGTAATTCACAGTGATCTCAATGCCTCTTGTGACAGGATCATGCCATCTCAAGCAGTAAGTCCTCCAATGTCATTGTCCTGCTATTAGCGCAGATAATGGGCATGTACTTTGTCTCCTCCGTACTGCTGATCCGAGTGAGTATGCCACTAGAATATCGCACCATAATCACGGAAGTGCTTGGAGAACTGCAATTTAACTTCTCTCACCGTTGGTTTGATGTCATCTTCCTGGTCAGCGCCCTTTCCAACATATTATTCCTCTATTTGCCTCCAAACAGGCACCAGAGAAGCATATGGCACCTTGAACTCGAGATTACAGACTGTTAGAAGCCAGGATCAGCAGAATTTGAGTCAGGAAAAGCAATGGAGGGGACAAGGGCCTAATGCCTCCAGCATACACCTTTCTCAGGTGATACTATGATAAGTAGCATTGGCTAGAACAGGAGAGGGAGAAGTAACTCGAGACAGTACTCAGCAGCAAGCATGCAAAAGTAGTGAGGGCAGGGCCAGAGGGGACAGAGACTGTACTGGAACCCTTACATGTCTATAGTAACTGGGCCAGACGTTCAGGTGGGCAAGGTTATGGCTTTTCCTTAAGCGTGACTGTCATTAAAGTCAGATTGTAACACTGAAAAAAAAAAAGTTGATGGAGGTTTCCCCTACCCTGCAGGTCCCTGCACATCCCCTTTCACCTCGATGTTCTACAAACCCACCAGGATTTGATGTTCCCTGCGCCTGCGCCTGGCTCATCTAGCCGTGAGCTGGCCGGGTGCGTGCAGAGCTAGGCGGTGGCAGCCGAGGTTGCGGAAGACTGGCCAGGAGGCCACACCCAGGAGACGATGCCGGAACCTGGGCCCCCAGAATAAGCGAGTTTCTGTGTTGTGTAAGGAGGTGCGGGAACGCTGCCAACCACTGTCTCTGCAGTACCATCGAATCCTCCTAGCAACCTGTTGCGGTGGATACTGGGATTTCCCCCATATCGTAGGGACAATACTGAAGCCCAGTAACTTGGCCTTAGTGGCACAGTAAATGGTAGAGACCACCATACTGCTGCAGAGCCTCACTCATAATCACATACCTATAAGCCATGTGTTTGACAGATGTCCTTTGAACATCTTTTGTGCTTAACTCTATCAGTCGTGAGGGGATACAGGTAGGTAGAAGCCTCAGCCCTTGCCTTCTAGGTTGTATACAGCCAGTTCAATAAAAGTACAAAAGCCGAGTATTCCAGTACAGGCTGTTTAGAGGAGAGAGAAATATTAATCAGGAGTTGCTTGAATACATCAAGAAGGAGGTCCTTTTTAGCCCACTGCTATTTGGAAGATGGATAGAAGAGCCAAAGCAAACAGGGTGGGTAAGGAAGGGAGTAAACATGCCTTCCCAGAACCCACTTCTCTAACCAAACTCATTTATCAGCCTAGCAGCACCGGTCACACCAGAAACCTGACTGACTTGGGGCCACATTTTTTCATGTTGCTTTAGACAAGATATTGAAAACAAATCTACAGGGGTGGGAGGGCAAGATAAATCAATTAGTGGGTCACGTAATGACTGGGAAACTGGAGACCACAGGTTCCATTTAAGGCAAGATGCTGCCTCTTTGACTCTAGCCATTTGTTCCCAGGCAGCAATGCCCTCCACCTGGCCAAATCTTATCGTTTTTCAAGAAAGCCAGAAATCCAGATTTTTATGTGAAATCTCCCAATATGTAAATATAAATGAAGTTCAACAACAAAAAAAGGAAAAAATAAATCACTGGATGGGTCAATTAAAATAGGTCTGTAAGCCAACTGTGGCCCCTTGGCCATGTGATAGAATTTTAGAGTTGAGGGGCATCTCATTTTAACCCTGAGAAGGTCATTAGGTCATTACTCCTTAAAAATATGTAAGAAGAGTTTGTGTCTCTTGGATCAGCCAAGACCTCCAACCGGTTATAATGTCTTAAAATTTTACATCTTTTTGAATAAGCTATTTCCAGCCTGTCTTCATTCTTGTTTGTTTTCTTTTTGTGGACAAGGAATTTTTCTTTTTTGTTCTTTGGTAGACAAGGAATTAAACCCAGGGAGTGCTAAACTACATCTTCAACCCCTTTTTAAAATTATTTTGAAACATGGTATCACTAAGTTGCCATGCTGTCTTCAAATGTATAATCCTCCTGCCTCAGCCTCCTCAATAGCTGGGATTAGGGCCAAGGATTTAGCTCAGTGGTTCTGCCACCTGCCTCTCAAGCGCAAGGTCCTGAGTTCAATCCCCCCCACCACCAAAAAAATAAATACATAAATAAATAGCTGGGATTATAGGCATGTGCCATCACACTTGGTTCTCTTTCTTTTGTAAGATGGAAATAAGACTTTTCCCCTCCTGTGGAGTTATCACAGGGAAGTGACTCCCAGCATGTTTGAGTCAGATGTGCCGAGTTTGTGTCTCCCAATACAGAAGAGTGGATTTGAGGATAAAGGAAAAGTTAATAGGAAAAGTTTTTTGAGAGAAAGCTCCTGAGAGACAGGAGTCCCAAAGTGGGTTGATACTGAGGCTTTTTGTCAAGGGTATTTTATACAGCAAAATCACAACTTAGGTAGCTATAGATCAAACTAAACCTATAGGATTACAAGTGTAGTCACATAGCTAATATTGATCCAATAGGGAATCAAAGGTATATGACTATCATCATTAACTTTAGCTTACTATAACTTCTAACATAAAACAAAGGCATTCTTGGAAAGGGACTGGAGTCTGGGTCAGGATGTTCTGGTCACCCACCTGTGCATTTGATGCGTTATCTAGGCTCTCTGGACCAGGGGGTGCTAATTACAGTATAATCCCAAGATGCTGCTTATCTCTAGAGAGTCTTGCAGCCCTGGCCATCAAATCTCCATCTTGAGGCCTAGCTCTCTTCCACAATTTTGATATATCTCATCTTCTGCACTGTCTCTGATTGCCTATTAATTTCTTTTTTTTTTTTTTTGATACTGGGGATCGAACTCAGGACCTTGAGCTTGCGAGGCAGTCCGCGGAACCACCGAGCTAAATCCCCAGCCCTGCCTATTAATTTCTATCTAATTTAGCTGTCTATAATAGCGTCGCCCGAAAGGCCTTAAATAACAATCAAAACAGTCACCCAGTTGATGAGTGTTGCCAGTTTCAGTGAAGAATCTGACTTCTTCCTGGATCCTATTGAATACCTTACAGTTTTAAGTATCCTCAGAGGACCACTGTATCTGTGGAATGGTAAATGGACATTCCCTAGAAAACAAAGTCCCATGTCAGTGGTTAAATGGCACTAGGGAATGAAACAAACTTAAAACTGGTGGGTTTTGCACCGGGGATTTAGCTCAGTGGTTTTGCCACCTGCCCTGCAAGCACAAGGACCTGAGTTTGATCCCCAATACCAAAAACAAAACAACAACAACAAAAAACTGGTGCTTTTTATTTTGAGACAAGATCTTGCTATGTAGTCCACGCTGCCCCTGAATTCACTATGTAGCCCAGGCTGGCCTCAATCTTGTGATCCTCCTGCCTCAGCTGGTTTCTTTACTACAAGACTTCAGACTCTTTAAAATGTCACTTTGCCAAAAAAAAAAAAAAGTCACTTTGCAAAGTAGAACATGGTAATGCACACCAATATTCCCAGCACTCAGGAGGCTGAGGCAAGAGAATTGCCACAAGTTTGAGGCCAGCCTGAGCTACATAGTGAGTTCAAGGCCAGTCTGAGTTACATTGGGAGACTATCTCCAAAAGAACAAAAAAAATCAGTTTGCAGTGAAATCTTGAACCCATGTTTAGTATAAAGAGCATTTAGAGGGCTGGGGATTTAGCTCAGTGGTTCTGCTGCCTGCCTCGCAAGCACAAGGTCCTGAGTTCGATCCCTGGCACATAAAAAAAAAAGAGCATTTAGAAAGAGCTCAGTTTCTTCAATTCTGAAATGCATACTTTTCACATTTTAGGGTTTACATATGTCTTGTCAATACATTGATATGGGTTTCTAAGTCAGTAGTGTCTTTTTAAATTTTTTAATTCTTTTTAGTGGAAGAACTTCAATACCTGGAAGTAGGCTGGGCTTGACCAGGATTATTGCTCAGAGCTTTAAAAAATTTCCATCTTTCTGTTTCTCAAGAGTTTTCCCTGCTCAGCTGTGTATCCAGGGATCTTCTTAAGTTTATTAGATTCCTGGGATCATCATATGAACTTTTCCTCTGGCCTCATCTGGTATCTTGGAGTTGTTCTAACTAAGAAGTCCTGCTTTAGACACTTGAGTGTCTGGTTTCCTTGCTGAGGAATTCTCCAGTTTGGGTGTCATATACTCCATTTTGGGTATCTCTTTTTGACACAGTAATCTGACATACTTTATGTATAGAGGCATGATATTTCCATTTCTGGAAACAGATCTTCCTGCCCCTGTTCAGAGCCATCAAGCCTGTACCTAAAAGTGTCTCCCTGCTTTGGAGACACTTTTGCTCAGGTTCATGTGAATTGTCTGCTTTGTTCTGGAAACATGACCTCCTGTTTAGGCAGTGTCAAAACAAGCAAGTGTATAGACTTCGCAGGACGCCCCTTTTGTTGGGTATAATACTTTCTCCTTAATTCTTCCATGTAATAATCACATAGTCTACATTCAGAGTTGTTGGTGCTTTTATTCCTGGCATCCTCCATCATCTCTGCCTGATCCTTCTAAAGCTGCTTCTTAGCCCAGGCCCTGAGACAAAGCAGTTTCTGTGACAGCAGCCAGTATTGTTCCAAGAGACAACAACATTTGAGGGTCAGACCAAAAATTAAACATTTGGAAGCTTCTCAGGACTGCATAATGTTAGACAGTTGTGAGAGCATGGTCCCTTGGGGTAAGGACTCAAATCTATGTACAATTGTCAGGAAAAACCCATCATTTAAAAAGATTGGGGTGAGCCGGGAATTTAGCTTAGTGGTTCCGCCACCTGCCTTGCAAGCACGAGGTCCTGAGTTTGATCCCCCGTACCAAAAAAAAAGGAGAACAATAAAAATATTGGGGTGAGGTTGGGCCGGGTAACCCACGGTAGAGCCCTAGCCTAGTATGCATAAAGCCCAGGTTCAATATCCAGCACTGCAAAAACACAAAAAAAATCTCTGCTGATTTCTTCTTGATTCCCCCCAAATGAAGATACTCTTCAGCCAGGGGAAATTGATGTATGTTGGTTATGGGAAAACTAAAAATACATTCCTTGATGCTAACTTCCATCTAAATGTTTGCTATTATTACGTGGTGCCCTCTAGCAACATTTTCCCATTTCTATTGTTTTAGGAGATAGGGTAAGATATTAGCCTGCCACCTTGGGAATTGCCATTTATCCTATCTCCTACTTAACAAAGACCAGTTAATTAGGTTTCACAATATAAACTAATAATTTCATTACTGTGTCTGCTGAAAGTCTAAAATTACTACATGTTTGTGGCCTTACCAATTTTACATTCTGTTGACACACTCTGGTCTCGAATGGTCTTAGTTAGCCTTCTGGTTGCTTTATAAAATTCTACTATTCTTCGTCCATGTAATAGTCTTCAAAAATAGATGAAAGAACCAGTGAGGGACTTTAGGGGGAAAGTCAGTGGAATATCAGCAAATTTAACTGGATTGTTTTCTTTCTCCCCTTTTTAGGACCTGTCTTTCAGCTCTCCACAAATGCCACCAGAGAACTAGAAATAATCAATGGGTGTGTCAAATACAAATGAGTAACATGAGAGAAAAATTTCTTACAACCATAACAAAGTTAGTAGAAATCAAAAATTATAACAGTAAGGTATTTTCCAAAGAAAAGTAGTTTCAAACAATAAAGGAAGTCAAAGAAGCTAAGGAAGAAGTCATCACATGATTATCGCCATGCAGCAAAATATGATGTGATCTCCTCCCAGAGAAAGTGATAGAGGCTACTCATGGAGAGTGAGATTTAATACAGTATAATGTACATAAAGAAGAGTTGTTTGATATTCTTCACCATACGCATCTCAGTATTAGACATGGTGGGCGGACATGCATGCTTGAGGAGCTCCAAGGAAAATGAGAATATCACCAAAGAGGTCATGTCTTACTTCTGACCCTGTGTAAACAGTGCCACCAGCAAAACCCATTACCCAAGAGAAGCCTTGCACCCAAGCCCATGACTTTTAAGGATGTGGACTCGAGATGCCAAGTTGAAATACTTGACATGCAGTCAAATGCTGATGGCAAGTTCAAGTTTATTTTATATTACCAGGACCACTCAACCAAGCTTGTTGTTTTACAGCCTTTGAAGACCAAACAGGCCATTGAGGTGGTGAGTGTTTTGTTGAATATTTTCACAATTCTTGGTGCATCCAGTGTGTTAGATTCTGACAGTAACATAGAGTTCACAAACCAACTTGTTAATGAGCTCAATGAAGTATGGCCAGACCTTAAGATTGTCTTTGATAAGTACCACCCTTCCCAAGGCCCGGGCTCCCTGGAACAAGCAAGCCATGATGCGAAAAACATGATAAATGCCTGAATGCAAAGTAACCACTCATGTCACTGAGCTGAAGGTCCACAATTCATGCAGATGGTGAGGAATCAGGCCTTTGATGTCTCCTTGCTGCAAAGTCCATATGAGGCAGTGTTTGGTTGTAAAGCCAAATCTGAGTTACATTCCTCAAACTTGCCCTGGGAAACTGTGTCAATTCTACAAACAGGAAGAACTAGAAGTTGCAGAAGAACAGCTAGAAAATAGCTTGTGGATCAGGCAGGAAGAAAGGGCTGAGATTGGAACAGACAGATCTGATATTGAAGAGAACATTGATGCTGCATTTCCTGAAGCTACAGAGCCTAGCACCTCACAAGGAGTGCCAGGTCTCCTCTGCTGGTGAACAGACACCTGCTGGGTGGACACATTTTGGGTGTCTTTCTGGGAATGATAACGTCATCTGAAAACTGTTGGTAAAGGCCCCAGGGCAATAGAATGAAGGCTGCAGTCTCCAGGCAAGTTATACATGGTAATCCCTGCCCAGAAGAAAAAAACAAATCCAGTCTTTATATTTGTTCCTAGGGCTGTAGTAACAAATGACCACAAACTTGGTGGCCTAAAACCACAGACGTATGTTCTTTCCCAGTCCTGGGGCCAGAAATCTGAAATCAAGGTGTCTTCAGGGTTGGTTCCTCCTGGAGGCTCTGACAGTAACTCCATTTTATCCCTTTCTCTTTTCTCTGGTGGCTGCTAGTCATCTTTAGTGTTCCTTGGCTTGTAACAGCATAAATCCAGTCTCTGTCTTCACATGGCCTTCTCCCTAGTATCAATGTGTATATTCTCCTTTTCAATTTCTTATAAGAACACCACTGGATACCAAATTCATGTCATTGGTTTTAGGGCCTACCCTAATCAAGGATGATCTCAATTGATGTCCTTACCTTCATGACATCCGCAAAGACTTTTTCAAGTGAGGTCAAATTCACAGGTACCAGGGCATATCTTTTTGGGAGACACAGTTCTATAGTCAATAGGAGATAGTGTTTGTCTGAAAACAAAAACTGATGGGGTCTTAAGCATGAGAGAACTGGTGGGACTACCCTGCATATATTTAGCGTATAGTCCTGCCCCTCAGACATATCCCCCACAAGATGAAATTGTCAGAGGAAGTGGCCTCCTCACCAGCTGGACTCTATTTTGTGCTTCAAGAGAAGCCATTCCTGCCATCCCTGCTCTCAAGAGTGTGTGCACAGGAAATTGTGTGTCACCTGAAACATTTAAAAGTAGGTCAGAATAAGGCATGGCTGGAATTTGGGTCTGAGTCTACCACGTATCTATGCCTCAGGCATATAAAAGCATATTGTGTTCCTGGCACAGGACAGTTTATTCCAGGAAGTAACCACTAGGGAAACAGCCAAGGTCTCTGGAGCAAAATACAAAAGTTGACCTGAGGTCACTGCTTCAGCCAAAGAGGGATAGGGCAAGTCCAGTCTGGGTCACAGTTTAGACTAAGGATGACTGACCCAGCCTAAGGGAAGAAAAATGCCAGGGATTTGTTACTGCTATGTTCCCAAAAAGAGGGTGCCTAGCCCATAGGAGGTGTTCAGTGAGTTGAATGGATATGTGATTCTGCAGAGATATTCACAGGGAAAGAGAAAAGGCCTACAATCTTTTATTCTCCACACAGGTCTCCTTTCTGAATGTTTCAGAACCATTAGAAATCATTCTGACTGCCCCTAATGCCAGTTTCTTCTATTAAGGACAACACAGCAGGGTTGCATATGGAGGGGCTTTCTCCACAAACATGAAGTTCTACAATGTGACTTGTCTGATACTATCAGATCATGCCTTCTATGTAAGAGCTGAAGACTTCTGTTTGTGGCCATTCATTTTGTTTTGTCTTGTTTTGTTTTTTGTGTTTTTTCTTTTGTTTCCTTTTTTACTTGTGCCACTGGGAATTGAATCCAGGGCTTTCACATTGAGCTATGCCCTCAGCTCTTTTTATTTTATTTTAATTTTTTCAAGACAGGGTCTTGCTATGTATTCCAGCTTTGGGTTCACTGTGTAGCCCAGGCTTGGCCTCAAACTTCTTACTATCCTCTTGCCTCAACCTCGAGAGTGCTGGGATTACAGGTGTGCACCACCACACACAGTCCTTTTCATTTTGTTTATTTTGAGACAAGGTCTGGCTAAATTGCTCAGATGGGACTTGAATTTGTGATTCTCCTACCTCAGCCTCCCAGAGTGCTGGGATTATAAACCTGTGCCTCTTGGTCCAGTTTCTTTTTTAAAATGCTGGAAAGGATCCAGGGAAGCTGCATCATTTTTAGATAGGAGATGACATCACTTCCCAACTTGCTTAGGAGGCCTAAAGTCTTGCTCTATTCTTGGTCTAGCACCTCACTTTCCATTCTCTTTACAACCTATTGTCCTTTTTTGTACTTAGCCTAGCAGGACCTGGGGGGCCCAGCTTGAAAAAGGATGTTAGCATCCCCTCCCTTCTGCCGACCTACCTCCTCTTGTAGCAACCTGGCGCCCCCTCGACAACTCATGGGTGAGTCATTCCGATGTTTTTCTTTCCTGGGAAGTTTTCAGGGCCTGCTGTGCTTGTTGGCTTCTTCATGTTTGCAGTGGAAAGAGTTGGAGATGGATTCCCAGATGCAATCTGACTGCACTATCATATTTCAGCATCTGGAATAGAGGTCACCAACTGGTGCGCCACAGACTGCTCTCAGCTTGCAAATATTTTGTCCACAAAATTTTTTATTTAAAAAGTTAATTTCCAGCACTTTAAAAACTGAAGATTTCATATAAAAATCTTAGTTGTCAGCCAGGCCTGGTGGCACACACCTGTAATCCCAGCACTTGGGAGGCTGAGGCAAAAGGATCATAGTGAGTTTGAGGCCAGCCTTTGTCTACATAGCAAGAGGCTTTCTCAAAAACAAAAGCAAAAAACAACAAAAAAATCTGAATGTCTGACACTTCTTGGAAATGTGGAAGAAATGCCCTACATCTGTGCGGGTCAGCAAATGACAGGAGACAGCCCATGTATGCGTTCTCCAGCTGGCTGCCATCTGAGCCACTCAATACGTGCATGTGTTTCTGTGGCCTACTGCTTAAGAAAGGCAGGGAATGGACCCATGTATCTCTAGGAACTTAGTAGGAAGAGATGCATTCAATTAATGATACTTATCAATTGGCTGTTCATCTGGAACAGCATGAACTTTGGTCTCTAAACTTTTTTTTTTCTTTAGGGTTTGGACTCACTATGTAGTCCAGGCTGCCCTTGAACTCTCTCAGCAGTCCTCCTGCCTCAGCCTCCCAAGTGGTGGGATTACAGGTGTGCACCACCATGCCCAGCTTCTAAACATTTTTTTAAAAGGAAAAATGAAAAATGTTGAGAAAAATAGATTTTTGTGATCGTGGAATAGAGAAAGCCTTCCTTAAAAATATACAGAATTTAGAAACCATAAAGTTGACTACATAAAAAATATCTATGGAAAATAATACCATTTTTATTTATTTTATTTTTAATTATACTATTTTTAAAGATAAAATGACAGATTGAAAGAAAATCTTCACAATATCGAAAGCAGACATAAGATACTGAGTTTTTTTCCTCCAGTGCTGGAGGTCAAATTGTTCCAGAAATCGTGGAAAGAAATATACGGAGACACAGAATTCAGGTAAAATAATAAAACCTTTACTTGCAAGCAGGAAGGACCACCAGAAACTGGTCTGGTCAGTGTCTGTGCGGCTGTTAGTCTCTTCTTTTTTTTTTTTTTTTTTTAAATACATGATGCTTCTTTAATGCAGCCAAAAATGATGTTTGCTTTTCTTGGAACCATAACTGTACAGGATGAGTCTCTTCTTATACCTTTGTTAGTCACTCTCTCATCCCTAGTGGTCTTTGATGTGAAAATACAATTCCAGTTCCTATTTACAAGTCACAGACAAGATAAGCACATACACATTGTAAATTCACCCAGGCATTTGCAACTTTGTTAGGTTAAAATATTATCCATAATGTAGTTACTGGTTAAAGAATCAGATAACCATCACCTTAAACAATAAGAGTTATGGGAAAAGCAAATCTTAAAGGAATACATTACTTATTTTGCTTCTACAACTACCTTAATATTCAATCTACTAAGTTATCTAAAACTTTTCCCTATCAAAATCCAGGGCCTTGCACATTCTAAGCAAGCACTCTTCCATTGAACTATCTCCCTAACCCGGAGATGCCTAATTTTTAAAGGAGCACCTATAAGTTAATAATGAAAATGTACAGCTGGGCAGGCTAATTCATGCCTATAATCCCAGCACTTGGGAGGCTGAGGCAGGAGGATCACCACAAGTTCAAGGCCAGCCTGGGCCACATAGTGAATTGAAGACCAGCCTGATCTACATAGCAAGACCCTGTCTAAAAAACAAACAAAACAAACAAAAACCAACCACAGAAGAAAAATAGATGCCTGGTTATGCTAATGTGCCCATTTGCAGCTATGGTGTAATGGAAAAAGCACTAGACTTATAATCAGATCTTGGCTGTCTGATGAAACAGATTTAGTTATTTGAAGTTTAAAAAAAAATTTTTGCTGTCATGAATGTAGGAGAAAAGAAAGTGCCAGTAGTCCTGTCCTATTGTTTTCACAGCTGCTGTTTTTGTGTTTTGTTTTGTGTTTTGTTGCTGACACTGGAGATTGAATCCAGGGCCTTCACTTTGAACTACATCCCCAGCCCATTTTGGTTTTTTATTTTGAGACAGGGTCTTGCCTGGGCTGGGCTCAAGCTTTCAATCCTCCTGCCTCAGCAGGAGTGCTGGGATTACAGGTGTGTCACTACCCCTAGCTGTATTAATTTTCTGAGGCTGCCAAAAAAAGTACCCCACATTGGATGGCTTAACAAATAGAAATTTATTGTCTTGCAGCTCTGGAAACCAGAAATCTGCAATCAAGGTGTAACCAGGGTTTTCCTTCTTTTTTTGTACCAGGGATCAAACTCAGGACCTTGCGCTTTCAAGGCAGGCATGGTGCCACTGAGCTAAATCCTTGGCAGGGTTTTCCTTCTCAGAGCTGTGAGGGATGCTCAGTTCCTTCTCTCTTGTCTTGCTTCTTGTAGTCTCAGATGTTCCTTGGCTTGTAAATGGCATTCCCCTTGTGTCTTTACATCATCTTCCTTGGGTGTGTCTCTGTGTGCACATGCCTTGTTTTCATAATGACCCACTTTAATGACCACCTTAAGGACCTCATCTTAACTTGGTCATCTACAAAGACCCTATTTCCAGATAAGATGCCTTTCAAGGTGCTGGGGGATTAGGACTTCAGCATCTTTTGGAGGCCCACAATTCACTGGACAGCAGCAACCAAACAAAATGAGTGTTTTGATAATTGTTATAAGGCATGACAACAATTTGTAAGTCCTGAGAGACCAAAAAGAAACTTCTGTTCAAATAATACTTGTAAAGGCAAAACTTTGTAACAGAAAACAGGGTGAATTGGTATCAATTACAAACATACAAATATTCATTTTGCACAAGAGAAGCAAACTGATATTCTTGAGAAAGATTTTCATTTAATACCTATCCAACCAGATTATTTGGACTAGTTTTATAATGCAATGGTGTCTCTCCCTCCAAGTGTAAGGGAATGTTACCCTGTCTGAGGCTTAGTTATGAAGATTTGGATTTGTAGTTAGCACTGAAAAGGAAAGGACAGGGAAAACACCTGAGAAGCTCAGACCTTACACTCTCCCTTCCAAATTATTTTGCGTGCTTTTTGGTGCAGCATATTGTTAAAGTATGGTATGACAAAGTCAGGTTCAAGCGCTGAGTGACCCAGTTACCTATGTCCAGTTACTTTAATCATTTTAGATCTTGTGGCTTTGGGTTGTGGTTTTTTCCTGTTTGTTTTTGCAGTGCTGGATTTAAACCTAGGGCTCCACAAATGGTAGGCAAGTGCTCTACCTCTAAGCCACACCATTCATTCATTCATTCATTTTTGGGGCAAGGTCTTGCTGAGTTGCCCAGGCTGGCCTCAAACTTGACAGCCTCCTGCCTCAGTTTTCTGAGTTGCTGAGATTACAGGTGTGTGTGCCCGCAGTTTGTAGAATTTTAAAGGAGAAAATTTTGCTGTTTAAAAAAAATTGTTTTAATAGATCTTTCTATTGATTTTGTGAAAGTTTTACCAAAATTTATTTTAAACATGAGGTGATTTCAAATAAGAGCAAGAGCTCTCCAAGGATTCTCTGCAGAAAATTTTCTGACAGCAGAATAAATTTGTCCCCGGAGTCTTCTGAGTTTTGTTCAGAATTCTTTCCCTTTAGACTTATTTCACTCAGTTTGTTTTTTAGCTCCTTGTTTGTTTTTATTTTTGTTATCTAGATGCTAATCTTTGTTTGCCCAAGTTCTGACATTTTTACCCTAGAGTTAATTACTCCAGATGGTGGACTCTTCTGTTTTGCAAGCAAATAAAGTGGACAGGAAATGTGAGCTTCCTGAGAAAACTCTTTTCTGTTTCAATATGAGGCTTTGCTCTTAGAAGCTTATTCATCTTATGCCTATTTTTCTTAATTATGATTGGTTTATGATGTTTAGGGGGTTGGATTAAATTAGATTTTCCCTTTTCTATTCTCAAATTTACTCCTGATGTTTTTCCTTCTTCCTTTTGTAAAATCTTATTATTCTATTTCATTTGAATGGCTATGTGCTCTCTGTAGACCAGATCCTTTCTAAGAACCACTTCTCCACACTTGGATGGTTGGTAGGACTTCTTTTCACACTTAGGCACTGTCCCCTACAGCACAGGGTTGTCCCCTACATCACTGTCCCCTACTTAGCACATGATGCAACTTTCTTCCCTCTGGCTTTTGCACAGATGGATCACTCCTAATTTTGGTGAACCATTCAATGACCACTTTTGCCTCTCTCCTTCTCAGTCCACCTCAACACTGAATGTGCTGTTCTTTGAAGGACATCACCTCTGTCTCTCTCCTTTCTTCGCAGGAGTTCTGGGAAAGGACTATCTTAAATGTAGGGACCACTACGATCTTGCTTAACATATAACCCAGGTCACCTGTAATAACACAATTGCCCTCCAGTCCTGACACTGTCTTCTTTGCTCCATGTGGGCTCAGAGAACCAACCCAGATACCTGGAACATGCCACCTTTCCCAATTTCCAAATGCAGGTCCCATCTGAGCAAAGGCCCCCTGAAGCCCATCCTCAACCTAGACTTTCCCTCCTCCAGCTCTTTCTTACCTGCTCGCTTCTCTTGCCTATCAATTTAATTTATCCATTCAACATTTATAAGCATCAACTTGTGCTGGTCTTTGGAGGTACCAACAAATAAAGAGACGCTACATACAGAAATGTGAGCACAAAACTAAGACTTCTAAATCTATAAAGGTGTGCATGAGGAGGATCTCCACAAAGGCCACTGAAGCTGAATTTGGAAGGATTGTTCGCAGTTCTCTGATGAACATTCTTTGTTCCCCCTTCTCTGTACTAGAGGACTTCTTGCAGGGGAGGTAACATTGACAGGCTCTTCAGTGGAGAAACCTGACAGATGCCACCTTAACCCAGTAATCAAAGCTAACAGCCCAAGTACATGGATGACACCTGCTGCCCCCAATATGATATGGTTCATTGAGAAGAACATAGCAACATTTGTGTGATGTTTCTACCAAAAATACATTATTGCATCTTATGAAGACGCAAGAAACAAACCCAGACTGAGTGGCATCCTACAAAATAACTGGTCTCTACTCTTTTAAAGAGTCAATATTATGAAAGACAAAGGCGAAGAAGCTGTTCTAATTGAAGTAGAATAGAGACGTGGCAAGTGAGTGCATTGATTAATGCGAGATCTTCTTTTGTTATAAAGAGCATCACTGGGACTACTGTCGAAGATTAAAGTGTTGTATCAATGTTAATTTCCCAATCTTGAGAATTTTACTGTAGTTACATGACAATGGTTTTAGGAAATAAATGTTGAAATATTGTAGGGTAAAGGAGCATTATGTGCGAAAAGTATTCTCAAACAGTAATGAGAAAAAATGTGTTAGAGGGAGAAATAAAGAAAATGCAGTAAAGTGTTAACATTTTAGGAATCTGGGTGAAAAATATACAAGAATTCTTTGTATTATTCACCCAACTTATAGTTATGTAAGTCTTAACTTTAAAAAGTTTAAAAACAAGCAGTGGGGCCTGGCCAAAAACAAAAGGTTGTCTTTGAACAAGGGAATACACAGTAACTTGCTGTTTGCTCTCTGGCCAGCAGAAGAGCAAAGGATTCATGTGAGTAAGAATAAACCTGTGTTTAAGCCCTGGCTTCCCCCATGTCGCAGATTGAAGAAAGGTGACTCATGGCTCAGTGTAAGATTTCAACTCATTTGGGTAAAGATCTAGGATTGTGACTGGATCATATGGTAAGAATGTGTTTAATTTTGTATGAAACTGTCACGCTGTGTTCTACAGTGGGTGTACCATTCCCACCAACAATGAATGAGAATTCCTATTCCTCCATACCCTTGTCACCCTTTTTTGTTATCAGTGTTTTGGATTTTAACTATTCTAATAGGTATAGTGGTATCTCATTGTTTTAACTTACAATTCTCTCAGAAAATCTGCACATCTTTTCATCTGACTATTTGCCACCTCTACATCATCTTTGATGAGGTATCTATTCAGGTCTTCTGAGTTTTTTTGGTTTTGTTTTGTTTTGTTTTGTTTTTTTCAGTACTGAAGATAGAACCAACAGCCTCACATGTACTAGAAAAGAAGTCTACCACTGAGCTACATCTCTATCCCTCTTCTGAGCATTTTTAAATTAGGTGGTTCATTTTCTTATTGTTATGCTTTAAGAGTTTCTTACATTTTGGGTAACAGTCCTATCAGACAGATGTTTTGCAAGTATTTTATCCTGGTGGGTATCTTGACTTCTCATATCCTTGAGGCATTTGATTTTTAGTCATCTATATTCTCTGTCTCTGTGCTGGACAGTTAATCTTAGCTACAGCCAAATCTACAGACTTCAACAGCCCTCAGGGGTTAAAAAGAAAAAGAAAAGGCCGAGTGTGGTGGTGGTGTGTGCCACCTGTCATTCCAGCACTCAGGAGGCTGAGGCAGGGTGATTGCCTTGAGTTCAAGGCCAACCTGGGCTACATGGTGAGTTCAAGGCCACCCTTAACTGTATAACAAGATCTTGTCTCAGAAAAACCAAAAACCAAAAACAAAAGAAACACTTTTTTTCAAGATATTTACTTGAGTGTTGTGAAAATCAGCATGCTGAGCAGTGAGTCTGTTTAGAAAACTGTAATAGATGTGAAGCATGTATTTTAAAACATCAGATCAAAGAGTGTTAAGGTTTAAATCTAGAATATCTCCCCAAGTCTCATGTGTTAATAAGTGAGGCTTTGAAAGGTGACTGGGTTTTAGGGGTGCTGTATTCATCAGTGGATTAATCCATTGATGAGTTCATGTTCAGTGAGCAAGTGGGCCTGATTGGAGACGGGCCACCAGAGTGTGTCTTGGAATGGGTATATTCTTTTTTCTTTTTTTTTTTCCTTTTTAGACAGGTTTTTTTTTTTTTTAGGCAGGTCCTTTCTATGTAGCTCAGGCTGGCCTCAAACTCACAGTGATCCTCTTGGTTCAGCTTCCTGAATGCTGGGATTACAAGCATGCACCACCACACCCAGCTTAATATTTCTTTATATATTCAGACTTCATTAATTTATTATTCCCTTGTGGAATGTTACAAGCCTTTTCAAGCCTTGCTGTCTCACTGTCATTTACATCAAGATCTTTAAGTCCAGCTATGTGTATAAGTATTGGAGGGATTTTTGGAAAGTAGAACAGTTTCAGATCTTTCTTCATTTTAGCCAAAGGATCAGGATAGTCTGTTATAATAATGTTATAAACAACCCTAAATTTAGGAACTATAACAACCAGGCTAAATTCACACTCAGGATAGCATTCACTACATGTCTTAGTCTACTCAGATTGCAATAACAAAACTCCACTGAGTGGCTTAAACAACAGAATTAACTTTCCTACTTCTGGAGGCAAGAAATCCAAGATCAAGTTTCCTGCCAAGTCACTTTCTGGCAAGGGCATTTCCTCACTTGAAAACAGCTGCTATCTATTTATGTCCACAAGTAGCCTTTCCTTGGTGCATATTGGTGGGGGCAGGGGGTGTATGTATAATGTTTCCTCTTAGAAGGACACTAGTCCCATTGATCAGGTCCTCATTCTAATGACCTAACTGTAATTAACATTGTTAATGGGCCTATTTCCTAATACCATATTTGGGATTAGGGCTTCAATATATGAGCTTCCATGGGACATAGTTTAATCCATAGTACCACCTAGTCATCCAAGGATCAGCTGCGGCTCTCGGCTCTCCTCCGTATCTCCTCATTCTAACACCTGGGGCAACAGATCAGCAACTATTTTAAATGTTGTTAGTTTACTGTACCAGAGAGAATTCACACTGGCCATAAAATGCTCTGGTTCAAAATCAGAAGTGTGGCTTCATTTGTTAGCCAGAACTAGTCACAGGGACCCACACAAGTACAAGGGAGCCAGAAGTTGCAATCTTAACAAATTCCCAGAAGGCAGAAAGCTGGAAATATTTGGTGAACAGTGTTAATGACTACCATAGGAGAATAAATGGCACTAGTGAATCTAGTAGACTCTTTGGCCTAAAATTATGTATAAGGTTTGATCAAAAAACAGTGAACTTTGGGCCAGGGATTTAGCTCAGTGAAGCCACCCCCTGCCTCAAAAGCATCAAGGTCCTGAGTTCGATCTCAGGTTTAAAAAAAAAAAACCACAGTGAATTTTTTAATTTTATATTTATTAGAGTAAAAAATACATTGTCATTAATCTCCCTCAAAATCCTCCCCCTCATTTAAACATATTTATTCCATCATTCTTGCCACTGTCTGAAGCAGTTTTGGAAGTCCTCTTTCATGAGCGTCTTTTCTTATGCTGTTATGGCTGCCTCATTATTCCTTTTTTTTTTCTTTTGTGAGACAGGGTCTTGCTATGCAGTTCAGGCTAGTCTTAAACTCACTAGGTAGTACAAGCTGGCCTTGAACTTGTGGCAGTCCTCCTGCCTCAGCCTCCTGAGGAAGGAAGGAAGGAAAAGAGAAAGGGAGAGAGAAGGGAAGAAGGAAGGAAGGGTGGGGAGAGGCTTATCATGATTAACAAGATCAATTCATTGAAAAGACATTCAATCACAAATGTGTATGCAACTAATAGTAGAGCTTCAAAATACCTGAAGCAAGCAAAATATGGTGGTGCACTCTGTAATCTCAGCATTTGAGGGGCTGAGGCAAGAGAATTCCAAATTTGAAGCCAGACTGGGCTATATAGCAAGATCTTGCCTCAAAAACCTAAACAAACAAACAAAAACTTGAAGCAAAAATTGACAGAACTGAATAAAGAACATACTTAGAGACTGTAACTTCTTTCTCAGAATTTGATAGAGCAAGTAGTCCAAAAAAATCAATGAAGGTAAGCATCATCAATCATTTAGACCTAATTGACACTTACACAACATGATATCCAGCAACACCATGTATACATAGAACATTAGGTGAGACAGATTATATGCTGGGCCACAAAGCAAGTATCAATAAATTTAAAAGGATTAATATCATATAAGCCATGTGTTGTGGCAGACTGCCCTGTTGATTATGCCCAAAACAAGCTGTAAGCAGTGCAGGCTGTAAACAATTAACCCCACAATTGGCTTGTTTTAAGAAATGAACCCAACCAAAACCTATGTGACTCAGCCAAGGTGAGAGTGACTCTTACCCAAATTCTGTTCCCAGAATTGAAACCTTAACTAAAAAGACAAGCACAACCAACATCCTATATCAACCTATCCTATATCATCAACCACATCCTATATCTTGTCTCTTCTGTTCTTAACACAAGAATGCTTTGTCTCTTCTTTTACAAACCTTGCCTACCTCTGCAACATATCCCTAGCATAGCCCCCTTACCCCAAATTAACAAGGATTGTGTCACTAATAAATATCAACAATTCTGGCTCTTCAGGGGTCTTTGCTGCTTGCTCAGCACTGGCCAATCTGCCTCCTCATTTCTCTCTTTAATTCTGTCTCTGAGTCTTTCTTCTCACCTTTCACCATAGCACCAAGTAGGAGATTGGGACCCACCTCAAGGGTCTCTGATAATGTATGGTATGATAATAGTGGTACATGCCTGTAATTCCAGCACTTGGGATGCTGAGGCAGGAGGATCACTGTGAATTGGAGGCCACCCTGGACTACATAGTGAAGTCAAGCCCAGTCTGAATTACAAAGTGAGACCCCGTCTCAAAAAACAAAAAGTATAGTGTCTTAGTTACTTTTCTCTCATTGCTGAGACAAAATACCTGACACCCAAAGTTAAAGAGCAAAAGGTTCAATTAGCTCACAGTTTGTAGAGGTTTCAGTCCATAATCTTCTGGCTCCAAGGTAGAGGGGCATGGGAGAGAAGCATTGCAGAGGAGAAACAGTTCATGGCAGGCAGAAGGTAGCAAAGCAAGCAAGAGACAAGACTAGCCTCTTTCTGTCCCATATATTGTATCCAGTCTACCAGGATTAGGGAGGTGCCAAACCAATCAGTGGACTGATTTAGTAATCACATACCCTTAATCCTAGCATTGCACCGTCAATCAATCACACACTTTAGATTCAACTACCTCTGAAAAAGCTCCACCTACAACTGCATGAGGCTTTGGGGGGACAGCTAGACATAAGCCATAACATATAGTAAATATATAAACCGGTAACATACTTATTATTATCATCAAGTATTATGTACATACCTAATTGTATATGTACTACTTTTAAACAACTGCCAGCTCAGTAGGTTTGTTTATACCTGGGTGAGTACAAACATGTAATGTTTTATATGATGACAGCTATTACATGACTAGGACATAGGAATTTTTCATCTTCATTATAATCTTATGGGACCACAAATTATAGATATAGCTATCAGTGACCAAAACATCATTATAAAGCACATGACCATACAGCTAAAACCCTCACCATTGCATATAAAACATACAAGAAGACTGAAAGGTGGAGAAAAGAAGGCAGTCTGGAGGGCGCTGTGCAATCTGAAGAATGACATAGTGGTGAACTCCCTGGGTTTTCCTTTTGCTGAATATGTCCCAGACATGGTGCACTACTTGGAAATGCCAGTAGGAGCAGACAAAAAGAAAAGTCCTAAGAAATATGGGCTGTTTCTAACTAAACACTAGGAAAGAGAGAACCTAGCAAGACAGAAAACTTGTAGGAAATAACTGCCTGTTTCCATCCAAATACCATGACAGAACAGTGGCCCTTCTATCATCCTTGTTGGCAGAGGCTGGACTTTCACCCCTAACAGGCTGAAGTATGGCATCTCCCACCCCACACCTGCCTCCCCCACCTCCTGCCAGTGTGGTATCAAAAAGACCTAGTGGTAACCTACTGTTACCTGGTGGTAAGGAAATCTTTTCAATGTCAATTGAGACAACATGGAGATCTCTGGCTTCTACTCCATAGGGAACAGGGACAGGGGACATTACCAGAATGCCTGCAGTGGGTCCTGGTCTCCTGTGAGCTGTAACAGCACAAGCCAAATTAAAGAATAAAGCCAGAAACAAGACTTAGAGAAGAGGCTGGGCTCTGGGCCTGATCAATTCTGCTCTGAGCAGCAAAGACAAAAGCACCCTGAGCTTGCCACTATTTATTGGGTTCACAGGGAGTAACAGATGACTCAGAGGGTAGCGATAATCCTAGATTGATGAGGATCTTATAATAGAAGGAATTATCAGATGATCCAAGGGTGGTGGTAATCCTATGACCATGAGGATCTTATGCCAATGAGGATCTTAGATTGATGAGGAGTTTAAATTGATTAGGACAGTAAGATGAACAAAGACATTCTTACAACAGTAAGTGGGTGGGATAAATTAAGCTGATAAGGAATTTGTCCCTCTCCAGGTGAAACCTTTCTTTTCCTACTTGGTTCTCAAGGAACCAGAATGTCTTCAGTTGATATAATCTTGTCCTTGAGTGTCACAGCATCACTGGACCATTGAGGTCTCAGCTATGACCAGAGGCAAAAATGGAAGTATATTTCAGCATATCACAGCCAGACTATAGGCAAGAAGACTAGGCCTAATCATAATTTAATTGAAAAATGATTTTTCCCAAAAATTATGTAGAATGGCTCCCAACACTACTCCACCCACTGGTAATTGGGTAGCCCTTCTCCCCTTCTGGATGCTGGTGGAGAAAGCTAGAAGCTGGAATTGTCACTATCTAATGGTAAAAAGGACCCCCACTCCAAGCACTGGCCACATGAGAAGGAGTAACAAAGTGCTAGCCTCAAACCAGGGACATATCAGAGGGAGCCTTCTGGGATACCTGAAATTCCATCTCTGCCCAGCAGCAATGAAGTACTCCTCTCCTTATCCCTGGTGTCAAAGGAAACTAAGTGGAAAACCTGGACCTATCTATCATTAGGGATCAGGGATTCTCAGTCACTGCTAAAATCTAAGACATGAGCTGCTTCTTAAGCCTCCATCAGTGTTACCAGTTCCAGCCACCACCCACTCTTAGCACCTGTGACCCTTGGTGTTTCTAGCCCAGCATGTACTACTCAAAAAATCAAGGGTCAGGGATTTAGCTAAGTGGTTCTGCTGCCTACCTCGCAAGTGCAAGGTCCCAAATTCAATCCCTGGTACCAAAAAAAAAAAAAAAAAATCAGGAAGAGGCAGAAATACACTAGCCAGAAGAGGCTTTATTAAAACCTTTAAAGGGGAACAGTGCACTGACTGACCCAGACCAACTCAAGGAGGTTCCTTATATAGGGTGCTAATGGGTAGGGGGGAGGCCCCTCCAGGACCTGACTAATGAGGGCTGCTGAGGGGCAGAGTCATCTGTGACAGGTCCATGACTGAAGGCTGCTGCAGCCAAAGTATCTCTTGCTGCAACAAGGCACCAGGGGCAGCTGTGAAATGAAAGTACCTTTTGGGGAGCATTGAACCCCTTTCTCCTGTCTCAGACCTTCCCTCCCACCTAGTACTAACAAAGAAACAGTCCTTTTCTTTCTGGCACAAAGTAAAAGAAGCCCTGCTAAAACGGAAGAATTAAATAATATCTAGAGTCTCATGACATAATGCCCAAAATGTCCAGCATATAGTACAAAACCATTCAGCACACCAAGAACCAAGAAAAATCATAAATTGAGTGAGAAAAATATTCAACAGATTCCAACTCTGAGATATTAGATATATCATGGATGTTGGAATTTCCTAAAAAAGAATTTTAAAGCAGCCATCCTAAAAATACTTCAAAGAGCAATTACAAATATGCTTAAAACAAATGTGGGGGAAAGCAAAGAAATCTTCAACAAAGAAGATAGTATATAAAACCACCAAATGAAAACTGAAAAATATAATAACTGGAATAAAAAATTCAGTGACGAACTGGGCCAGAGATTTAACTCAGTGGCACCCCACCTGCCTTGCAAGCACAAGGTCCTAAGTTCGATCCCTGATACAGATGAAAAAAAAAAAAAAAATTCAGGGCCAGGGATTTAGCTCAGTGGTTTCACTGCCTGCTGCACAAGCATAAGGACCTGAGTTCAATCCCTGGTACCAAAAAAAAAAAAAAAAAAAAATTCAACGATGGACTCAATGGCAGGCTAGATTGTTTCATTGGTATGTCAGTCAAGGTTCAGAGAAGAACTCATATCTAAGAAAACCCATGTATAACAAGGGGTTTATTTTGGGGAGCTTTCCTTATGTAAGTGGAAAGCCAATTAAATGGTCTATGAAGCTTTTATGCTTGGCCTGCTTCTGGAACTCAAAGTTCTCAGAGTAGGCAGTAAGGGAAGAAACCTACTCACAAGCGCAAGGTCCCAAGTTCGATCCCTGGTACCAAAAACAACAACAACAAAAAAGAAACCCAGAACTCTTATGATAGATTGATGCTTGGGTTGGTCTCTTACTGCCTCCAACTTGGATGAGGGGGCACCCTGCCAGAGAAGCTTGTGCTTTCATCATAAACTTGAACATAAGCTTGGCCTAGGAGTTAAAGAAGTTGAGGGAGGATCTGGCCAGAGCTGAAAGAACTGGGGTTCAACCAGGTGGGCTAGCAAGTAAGCAACAATGTGAATAGGCTGAAATAGTGCCTTGTTCCTTGTCCCAAACTTTTGGTGTAAAAGAAAAATGGCTGAAGTTCCATATCCACTTCCAAATCTCATATGAAATACCTCAGTTGCTCCAGCTAATCTTGAACAGTGCAGAGGAGACACTTCTAGGAAATAGTTTCAGGTTAGGTAAGCTGACACAGTACAAATCTACCATGTCTGGCTTTTTTTCAATTCTACCAAATAGATAAGGAAGAAATATAACAAATACTACATAAACTCTCTCAGAAAATAAGGAGGAAACATTTTCCAACTTATTTTGAGGTTAGTGTAGCACTGATACCAAAAACTGATATATTGAAAAAATGTCTCAAGAGAAGCATTAACTTCAACTAATAATCCTAATGAAAACAGAAGTAAATTAAATCCAGCAATTTATAATCAAGTGAATTCATCAAGTGAGGTTCACCTGAGGAATGCAATTTAATATTAAAAAAAATAGTCCCCACCGCCATTCAACTGACCCTAAGGCAGAGGAGGTGATCCAGTCCCAGTGCCCAGGAGGAGGCTCCGCCTCCCCGCCATTCCACTGCTCCTAGGGCAGAGGAGGTGAGCCGCACAGGCTCCAGTGGCACCCCCTCCACCACCATGGAAATGAGAAGACACATTAACAAGCCTCAAAAACAGACTTCCAGATCACCTACAGCAACCCCAAAGGGAAATGAGAAGAAACAATCTGATACTCAACCACGTGGACTCCCTGAACTGGCAACAAAAGAAGATCTGGAAAAAATGAAATCAGAAATAATTTCTCAGATAACAGCAGAGATTGTGCCCATAGTGCAAAACATGATTAATAAATCTAGAGAGGATACAGATTTAAAAAATAGAAGATCTGAGGAACATGATGGAATCCCAACATAAGAAACAAATGGAATCCATAAAACAGATGCAAACAGATTTCCAGGAGATTAAAAACTCCATTGAAAGTCTACACAGTAGAATGAACCAATGTGAGGGCAGAATTTCAAACATAGAAGATAAGATTGCAATTAGTGACCAGGAAAAGAAAAATTGCTTTCAAATTGTAAGGGACCATGAGAAAGCAATCCAGCAGTTGCTAGATGATGCAAAGAAGAATAAGATAAGACTGACCAGAGTCAATGAAGAAACAGGAGAAAGTGCAGACAACATAAAAAACTGTTCACAGAAGTGATGGCAGGAAACTTCCCAAGCAGGGGAAAAGAACTTGACATACAGATAAGTGAGGTATATAGGACCCCAAATAGCCTTGATCAAAAAAATTTACACATAGCCATATAATAGTTAGCATTCCAGAAACCCAACAGAAGAACAAAATTCTACAAGCAGTGAGAGAAAAGAAACAAATCACATACAAAGGAAAGCCCATTCAGAATCACAGCAGACTTCTCAATGCAAACCCTCAAGGCAAGAAGAGCTTGGAGTGATGTAGTTCAAGCCCTAAAGGAAAAGCCTCCAACCCAGATTGATGTACCCTGCAAAACTATCTTTCAAAATTGATGGAGAAATAAGATACTTTTATGATACAGAGAACCTTAGGAACTTCATGAATACCAAACCAGCACGCCAAAATATTTTAGACAATATCCTAGGAAAAGACAATGAGGATCACAACCCCAGGAAACCCAGCAGAATGTATCCGTTGGGTGTGACAAATTAAACACAAAGGAGGAGATTCCAACAAAAAGAAAAAGTCATGACAATGCTTTTAAAACTTTTAATTTCATCTCCCTAATGAGTGTATAATTCAATCTTGTTATTGTAATGATTAGTATTTTTCTGATTCTAGTGTTGCACACCTTTCCTTGTGCTGTACTGGCTATCATCTTCTTGTGTCTACTTTTTAATTGGATTGTCTATTAATGAGCTGTAAGAGTTCTTTATGTATTCTGGTCATAGGTTATATGCATTGTAAATATGGTCTGTTTAAGGAATACTTTTCATTTTTAACGATGTCATTTAAAGTTCTAAATTTTGACAGAATCTCATTTATCAATTTTTTTCTTTTATACATCATGTTTTTTGTATCTTAGGAAGTTCTTGCCTGCCCTAAATTCATAAACATTTTACCTTATAATTTCTTCTTAAAGTTTTATAGTTTTAGTCTTTCATATTTAGGTTCATAGATCCATTCAAGTTATTTTTATGTACGGAAATAAAGGGTTAAGGTTAATTTTTTATATATGGATACCAGGTGTTCTAGTGCCATTTGCTGAAAACACTATCTTTTCCTCGGCTCTTGACTTGAGTTTATATTCTATAAAATGTTAATGTTAAATAATCTTTCAAAACTCAGTGGACCATATATGTGTGGTTCTATTTCTTGATTCCCTGTTTTATTCCAATGATCTATATGTCTTTCCTTACACCAACACTGCCTTGATTACTGTAGCTTTAGAGGAAATCTGAAAATTAGGTAATAAACTTCTTCCAACACAGTTTTTTTTCTTTTTACTTTTCTAGGTCCTTTGTACTCATACATAACTTTTAAATTTCAATATCCAATTCTTCATTTATAGCAAGTATATATAGACCTGAATTTTTATATATACCTTGTGTTTTCTAATCCTGCTAAATTCAAATATAAGTTCTAGGGGCTCCTAGAGATGTCATAATACTTTCTCTGTAGATGATCATTTCATCTACATATAAAGATTTTGCTTCTACCTTGCCAATCCTAACCTAATTGTGTCATTTTATTGCCAGACTATTTTGATTTAGGCCTATGTTTCAAAGTTTAATGGACAGATGAAGAGTAGGCATATCTGCCCTTGTTCCTCACCTTAGGGAGAAAGCATTGTATCTTCTTCATTCATATAAGGCATTTTTGCTGGAAGTATGGAGTACATGTCTTTAATCTGTTGAGAAGGTTCTGTTCTACTTCTAGTCTCCTGATAGCTTTTACCATGAATAGCTGTACAATTTAGTCCAATACTTTTTCTCCAACTACTGACAGGACTATATGGCTTTTTCCTTTCCTCTGTTGAAAGGATGACTTTTGGGGGTGGATCTTCCAATGCTGAACCAACACTGCCATCCCTATAACAAAGCCATTTTGTACATACTGCCAGATCTGACTTCTAATAGTTTGTTTTATTAAACAAATTTCTATCTATGTTCATACTATTTTCTTCTATTATCTTTATCCAGTTTTAGTATTACCACAATGTTGATTTTCTAAAATGAGAAGAGAAGTGTTCCTTTTTTTTCTGCTTTAAATGTTTGATATAATTTATCAGTTAAAATGTGTATGAGCCTATTGTCATATACGTAGGTTTTCAAGCTAGGAATATACTTTCTTTAATAGGTGCTATTCAAATTTTATGTTTCCTCCAGAGTTAGTTTCATTAATTTGTCTTCCAAGGTACTTCTTAGAAGTTGTCAAATTTATTTCAAAACAGATTTTTTTTGAGGGGGGTGGTACTGGGGATCGAACTTGGGTCCTTGCGCTTGTGCAGCAGGCAGCGAAACCACTGAGCTAAATCCCTGGCTACAAAACAGATTTTTGTAATATGCTTTCGGTATCCTTTTAAATTCTGTAAAATCTGTGATAATGTCTCCTAGATCTTGATATTGTAATTTTTAAAATGTATAATTGATATTGTATAATAGAAAGTAAAGGTCTAAAGGAGCAGGGGAAGTGGGAAGGGTAGGGGAAAGGAAAGAAGGGAAAAGAAAAAATATAAGAAAAGGAAAAAAATGGAAACAAAGTCTTTGCAAATAGGGAAGGGTGGAGGGGGTGAAGGGAGGGCAGGGGAAGAGGGAAAAAATAAGAACCAGGAGAGATTATGTAAAGGTGCAAATTTCCAAAGATGAATGTCATTATATTGTTTACCTAAAATGTACCAATAAAATTAAGTTTTTTTAAAAAAGATAGACTATAGGGAACAGGAAGGTAGAATTTTTGCAAATGAGAAGGGGACCTAAAGATGGAGGGAAAGTGGAGGAACAGAAAGAAATGAAGAAAAAAGGACTAAGCTGCTATATGTATATGTACCAACTCCCCACAATGAATGTATTCATGGGGCCAGAGATTTAGCTCAGTGGTTCCCCCGCCTGCCTCACAAGTGCAAGGTCCAAAGTTCCATCCCCGGCACCAAAAAAAACAAAAACAAAAAAACCCCCAAATGAATGTATTCGTTATATATTACAAACATGTACTAACAAATTTTTTAAATTAAAATAAATTTTTTGAAATTTTCAGGCAAGTTCTTGCTAGATCATTAAATTGCTCAGACTGGGCTCCAATTGAAAATCCTCTTGCCTCAGCCTCCCAGAATGCTGGGATTATAGGTATATGCCACCATATATATATATATATCACATCGTGTCTGTTTCCTTCTTCTCTCCTACTCCTACATTTTCACATTTGTCTTATTCACAGAGCCCAGACTGCAGTGGCTCTTTCTTACTTTCAATCCCATATCCCTGGAGAAGGACTGGGGTGATGCAGCTTGGAGCAGTTGTAGATTCCTGGACCAACCAGGCACGAACAGGGGTCAGGGTCATCCAGCAGAGCACAGCTTCTGGACTCCATCATTGGTGGGAAAGCCAGTACTCAGGAGGAAGTGCTTGGCAGATCACCCTGTAAGTTTTTTGTGTTTTTTTTTTTTGGTGCCGGGGATTGAACTCGGGACCTTGCACTTGTGAGGCAGGCGCTGGAACCACTGAGCTAAATCACCAGCCCCCACCCTGTAAGTTTTGACAAAGCAACACTGCCCTGCAGGGGCACCATCCTTCAAAGCTGGGCTCACATGCCATTCTCTGGATGAGGGCTCGCCTAATCCTAGCCACTGAATTTGCCTAGTCCTACAACGGTCCGTACAGTTCCTAAGCACATTCAGATCTCTATTAATCCACATGGTTGTACTGCATCATGTGCCTTAGATCATGAGCACTGAGTTGTTTTATTTGACCAGCTCTTCCTCCTCCTTTCGGGAGGAGCTCTGCTCTTTGTAATGAACATCTGGATTTCAATTTGGCTCCTTGACCATCTGAACAACCTATACTGTGGAGAGATTTCTCATTTTATGGGTCCTAGTTAGGACACAGGACTTCCAGTTACGGATTTTTTTTTTTAAATGTCCATTTTCCCAACCTACAAAAGATAGCAAGTAACTGAACTAGGATTAACGAAGCAGATTAATATCCTTGGATTTAACTTTGGGGGCTGATGGCTCAAAGAGCAGGGACAGTGGCAATGGCAACAGGGCCAGAAGCAGCAGTGCCATGTGGCCCTGCAGGGTCCATAGTATTGTCACCAACATGGCCTCAGTGCTGGGCTGCAGTGACAGTGGTGCCTGCCATCCCAGTTCTTCAGGTGTTTTGGTGGTGGCTTGCTTCTGCCTATTTTTATATTTCACATTCTCCAGCTTTCCTGGTGGTGCAGTGGCTACCCAACATTTTCCCCATAAATACTCCTCTTAAATCACCGGAATTGTATTGTGCTGCTTATAACCAGAATCCTGACTGATAGTGTTCATCAGCTTTCTGCTACCTAATAATTACTTGAGATAATCAACTTAGAAGAAAAAACGTTTATTTTGGCTCAAATTTTAAGAAGTTACAAGACCATTGGCCCTGCTGCTTTGGGGTGTGGTGGCTATCATGGCAGGAGCACCTGGTAGAGCAAAACTGCTCACCTCTTGGCCTGGAGGAGAAAAAGAAAGAGACAGGAGCTCTATAACCCCCTTAGAAAGCGAGTGTCCAATAACCCAAAGACCTTTCCAGAGGCCCCATCTCTGTTTTCAGTACTAAAGATTGAACGCAGGGCCTTCTCTCCAAGTAAAATCCTCAGCCCTTTTTAATATTTTGACAGTGTTTTACTAAGTCACTAAATTGCCCGGACTGGGCTTGTTCTTGTGATTCTCCTGCCTCAGTCTCTCAAGGTGTTGAGATTACAGGTGTGTGCTACCACACCTAGCTTCAGCCTCACTTCTGAAACCACCTCCCAGTAGTGCCACCCTGGGGAGGCAAGCCTTTACCATGTGAATCTTTGAGAGATAACCCAGATCCAACCTGATCTGTCCGTTTGGGGGAAATGCTTCTCCTTCCTCATTGTTATGTGTTAGGAAGGAACACTTAACTCCCTGTTCATATATGCATGTCAGTGGAAGAAAACCCCTAACCTCTCTTCCTAGTCCTCATTCCTCCCCCCAAAAGGATGGAGCACCTCATCTGATTAGTGAATGTAGCAGTCAGTATAAACTAGGTAGTGCTGTGGTAAATAAACAAAAAATACTTCAGAATCTTAGTAGCTTATAAGAGCAAACATTTCTTCTGCTGCTCAAGCTGTGCATTATTTGTTGTCTGTGGGTTTGTTTGGGTTTTTTTCTACTGGAGACTGAACTCAGGACCTTCACACTGAACTACATCCTCAGCTCTTATTTTTATTTTTTATTTTGAGATGGGTCTCACTAAATCACTAAATTGCCCAGGCTAGGTTAGAACTTGTGATCCTCCTGCCACACCTCCCAAAGTGCTGGAGTTATAGGTATGTGCCTGGCTGGGTTTTTTTGTTTTTTTTTTCCAGAGCTAGCAATTAAACCCATTGCTAAGGATTGTTCTAATAAGGTACATCCCAGGTGTCATAGTGACTTTTCTCTTGTTGGGACAAAATACCCGACACCCAAAGTTAAAGGGAAAAGGGTTTATTTAGCTCACAGTTTGTAGAGATTTCTGTCCATAACTGGCTGACTCCAAGACAGGATGGCCCATGGCAGAGGAGCATCACAGAGGAGAAACTAGTCGTGGTGCCCACACAACAGCAAAAGCAACAAAGGACCTTAACAGTGTCTTTCTGCCCCCTTTATCTTATCCACACTCCTGGGATTAGGCAGTGCCAAACCAATCAGTGTACTGGTTTAGTAATCATATGCCCTTAATCCCAACATCACACACTCTAGATTCAGCCACCTCTGAAAAAGCCACCTATGACAGCATGAGGCTTTGGGGGGACATTTAGACCCAAACCATAACACCAAGCCTTTTAAAAATTTTGAGATAGGTTTTCTAAATTTCCCAGGCCGACCTTAAACTTGCAATCCAGCCTCAACCACCCAAGTAACTGGGATTACATGTGTGTGCCACACTCGGCTGTCTTGCACCTCTTCTCCACACTGTCCTCATTCCAGGATGTAGGCTAATAGAACAGGTACCACAGGAAAAAGAGGGTGTGTGCCACTGGCTCTTAAAGCTCTCACCTGGCAGGGAAACCTCAGTTCTAATCATGTGTAACTGGCCAAAGCAAGTCTCATGTCTGCACCTGGCTCCAAGCAAGAAAAACTAGAACAATTTACTGAGCAGCACCGAGAGTTGACACAGTGGGTCTGGGTAGCATGTTGCATTCAGTCTCATCCGTGTCTGTTTTAGCCATCTTCTCACCCGTGGAGGACTTGTGTTCCTGTCTGTCCTCTGCCACACAGGCAAAGCTCCCTTGTGACTGAAGCAGAAGAGAAGGGCCTGATGCTCCCCGTAAGGTATATATTTAATTTTTTCCCATCTTTCACCCCAAATACCTTGCTGATGATCATGTTTACATCAGACGCCCTACACTGCTCCTCACAGGAGACTTTTGCTTTGCTTGCAGCAAGCTGCAGTCATGGGTCAATCCCAGATGACTCTCCCCTGCAGCCTCTCTGGATGACTATTTCTCTACAGCCACTTCAGATATCCTCACTCTGGTCCAGGAGGAGCTCCTGGCCTACCCATGACTGAGCAGAAAGTCTGCAGCTACCTGGCAGGACACTGCGTGTGTGGGCCTGCCTTCTATTGTCTATATGAGAATAGTGCATGTACTGCTTTCCCTTGTTCTGCAATGTAAGACCTAATAAAGCATGTTTTGAATGGTTTTATTCTACTTAAACATGATTCCTGTCTCAAGGAGAATAGGATGCACTAGTTGCCCTAAGAGCTGATAACACTAGAGACTACTAACGTGGAGAGTGGCCAGAGGCTGGGGCTGTTAACACTGAGGGTACCTAGTAGTCTGAGAAAGGCAGAACCAAACGCTCCAGCTGCTGCAGGAGTTCCAGGGAGCTTCGAATAACTGCTGGCTCAGTGGCTAGGAGAGCAGTGAGGAGGGCTGCTGACGGTAAGCACGAAGAACTGCTAACATTCAAAGCTCAGAGTGCTGACACTAAGGGAGCTGCACTTTGCCTTGTTATAATCTCTATCCAAATTGGTCAAAGGAAATTTAAATCAACTGGTAGCATGACTAGGCAAGTGAGGGGTGGATTATTAAAACTCCACCGGAAGGGCGGAGCCTCCACTGCGGCTGGGAGCAAAAGCTCAGTCTGGAGAGGGCCCTATAGCTCCCTTAAGCAGAGGGAACCAGAGACAGCTCCTCCAGGAGCAGAACACAGAGGAGACCAGCATCATGACTGGCAAGGTGGGTTCAGAGATTCACTTAGAAATCAATAATCTAAAACTCATTTCACAAGAAGAAGCAGACAGTCCGTCAGACAGTGGACAAGGCAGCTTTGAAACAATGGAGCCCTGGAGTGAAAGAGATTCAGGTGAAGAGATATTGGTGAGTAAGAAGCTGAAGAGCAGGAAGGTGATACTAGACAGTGATTCTGAAACAGAGGACACAAATGCATCTCCAGAGAAAACTACCTATGACAGTGCTGAGGAAGATAAAGAGAACTTATGTGCTGGAAAAAGTGGAAAAATCAAAAGGATTTACACAACTGCGGCTGACTGTGATGAAAATAACACAGAGGAGTCTTTGTATCAGGAAAATCCTGAAACTCAAGTGACATCTTACTTAGACCTGGGTCTCCAACCTAGAAACTCTGTGGACTTTACCACTGACAGAAAGACCTCCAAAAAAAATTTGTACATGATGAAGAAGGAATTGGAGGAAAAGCAAAACTAAAATCAAAGAGAAGACTTGAGGAAGAGGAGAGATTGAAAAGATTAGGCAGTTAAAAAAGGAAACAAAAAATGAAGAAATGATGTGGAACAGCCACTGAATGACAGTGGCTGTCTTCTTGTGGAGAAAGACCTTTGTGAAATGGGTTTGGAGGAGAAAAATAACTCTCCATTTGAAGATGAAGAATCATTGGAATCAGTAAGGGCAGCTGTGAAGAACAAAGTAAAAAAGCACAAGAGAAAAAGGAATCATCTTTGGAGAGTGGGGTCTTTTCATTTGAAGAAGAGAGTGAGTTATCAAAAAGCACCATGAAAAAGGAAAAAAGGCAGCCGGGTTAAGCAAGGAAGCATTAAAAAAAAAAAACTGCAGGGGAGGGGGATTTAGCTCAGTGGTGCTGCTCCTGCCTCCCAAGCGCAAGGTCCTGAATTCGATCCCCTGTACCAAAAAAAAAAAACAAAAAAAAAACCCAAAAAAACTGCATGGTGAGAGTAAGTGCACTTAATCTTCCATACCATATGCCTGAGAATAAAACCATTCATAGGGCCGGGGATTTAGCTTGGTGGTTTCGCTGTCTGCTGTGCAAGCGCAAGGATCCGAATTCGATCCCCGGTACCAAAAAAACAAACAAAAAAACCCAGAACCATTCATGATTTCTTCAAAAGTAAACCCCACTCCACTTGCCAGGGAAATGCCATGGCACTACTAATGTCATCTAAATATCAATCAAGCCATCATGAATCATAGACACTGCAAACACAACTGAAATGAATAGTGACCATTGTAACAAAGGTTCTGAGCAGACAAGTACAAGATGTGAAATGGAAATTAATGAACTCTGTGTGGTCTCAAAGGAACCTCACATTGCTACTGGATCAGAAGAGACTTGCATTACAGATCTGGTGAGAAGTGAAGGGCTAGAAATTTAAGAAAAACAGAAACAGAATGATGCTACACCTACGCCTGAGGATGGCTCAGTATTGCAACAAGAATCTAGCTTCTTCAGGAACATGACCAGTGAGGAATATCAGATTGGAGGGCTTGTGGCATCTGAACCTCATACCCTGAAGGGAGAAGAAGGCCTGCAAAACATACACACACACACACACACATACACACACACACAAAAAAAAAAAAAAAAACAGGAGAAACTGGAAGAACCCATGCAGCAAACTAAATCATCAGCAGTTGTGGTACCTGAAAAAGTAAGAAGGTTCACTGTGGATAGACTGAAACAACTGGGAGTGTATGTTTCCATTAAATCCTGACTGGGTGCTAATAAAGATTCCTTCGTAATACTTGAACCTACACCAACAGAGGTAGTCCTTTAAATTGTGAGCTGAAAGCTTTGAAGTAGTGTTTCAGGAAGCATGACAAGCTAGCAGCCAGACCCAGAGCTGGCCAGATGTGAGCATGAATGTCATAGTGAAAGACTAAGACGCTAATGGAAAGAAAGAGCTAAAGGCAGATGTGTCACCCATGACTTTGGTAGCTGAGAAGCTAGACAGAATGAGCCACACAAAACCAGGTGAAAAACTGCAGGTTTTAAAAGCTAAAGTGCAAGAAGCAATGAAAGAAAAGAAGAAGAAGGAGGAGGAGGAGGAGAAGGAGGAGGAGAAGGAGAAGGAGAAGGAGAAGGAGAAGGAGAAGGAGAAGGAGAAGGAGAAGCAGCAGTGAAACTCGGAAGGTTTGAAGAGCTCCAAAAGCTCCAAGCATTATTTAAATTAGACAATGAAGATGGATTTGAAGAGAAAGAAGAGGAAGAGGAAGAAATGGCAGATGAGTCTGAGGGAGACGGAAAAGAAGAGGTAGAGAAAGAAGAGGAGGAAATGAAGAACTGGAGGAAGAAGTGGAGAAAGAAGATGAAGAAGAAGAGGAAGGCAATCAGGAGACCACAGAATTCCTTCTTGGTAATGAAGATTATAGAAAGCAAAGATAAAACAAAAAACAAAAAGAAAGCAAAGATGAGAAAGAAATGGATAAAGAAAATACTGATGGCAGTAGTGAAATTGACAAGTCAGTTGACCTCTCTGTTCTCAAGTTTCTCTCATCAGATTCTACTTTACTATTTAAGGACAACTCTTCCAAATAGGTTACTTTCCTACTGAAGACAAATCAGAAAGAAATGAAAACTCTGGCAAATGACCTAGCAAGCTTGATGAAGAAGATGCATGTTCACTAACAAAAGAGAGCAGCCACGATAGCAGCTTTGAGATGACTGGCTCCTCAATTCCATCCTAATTGGCCTTGCAACAAACAGGCTGGGGTACCAGTTTATTCCCTGCTGTGGAAGGATTCAGATCTCCTTACCCTGGGCTATTTTGAGCCAGTTTGGTCAGCTTAGCTTCTAAGAGTTCAGGGAAACTGTCTGAGCCTTCACTTCCTATAGAGGATTCTGGGGATCTGTATAATGCCTCCCCAGAGTCAAAGACACTTTTCCTAGGAGCAGGAGACAACTTCTAGTTCTGTTTAGAAGATGACACTCAAAGCCAACTGTTGAATGCAGATAGGTTCTTTTTTTTTTTTTTTGGTACCGGGAGTCGAACTTGGGACCTTCCACTTGTGAGGCAGGCGGCGGAACCACTGAGCTAAATCCCTGGCCCAGCAGATAGGTTCTTAAATGTTAGAAACCACAGGAGTCAGTTCCAAGCTTTAAAACCTTGGTTGCCAATGGTAACTGAGAATGCTTTGAATGAGAATGCCGTGGATGCCAACATGGATGAACTGTTGGATTTGTGTAGTGGAAAGTTTACATCGCAGGCTGAAAAATGTCAACCCAGGAAAAATGACAAGAAAGAGGATATGGAAGAATTTCTGAATCTTTGTTCAAGAAAATTCCCTTCTCAGGATCCCTTCCCTCTGGCTCTGTTGGAGTTGAGCAAGCAGGAGAAGGAGAACAGCATGGGTGACCCAATGGCAGAAGCACTTGCTCTTTGCTCAGGCTCTATCCCAAAAGACAGGAAGGAAGAAGGTGAAGAGGAGGAATTTGGAGACTTTCAGCTCGTTCCACAAAACAATGAGTCCAGCAGCGATGAGGATGAAAATAAGGCATTGGAAGACCATGAAGATGATGATGAATAAGAACTCCTAAAGCAAGCTGAAAAGCTGGAAAGGCAAATGAGATTGAAAAAATACTTGGAGGATGAATCAGAGGTGTCAAGAAGTGAAGACGAGTATGGTGGGGAAGAGATTGATGAATATGAAGAGGACATAATTGATGAAGTTCTTCCTTCTGATAAGGAACTGCAGAGTCAAATCAAGAAAATACACATGTTGCGCAAGGTCCCTAGTTCGATCCCCGGTACCAAAAGAAAAGAAAAAAGAAAAGAAAATACACATCCAAACCACATCGGATGATGATAAACGACAGCTATGCTTATACCAAAAGAGGTACCTTGCTGATGGGGATCTGCTCAACAATGGACCTGGGCAAATGAGGAGATTCCTGTGGAAAAATATAGATGATGCATTATTCCACCAAGACTGTGATGGTGATCAGATTGAAGAACAGCTTGATGAGACAGAAGCCAGATAGAGGAAGGAGCGAATTGAACAGAAGCAGTGGCTTCGGGGCCAGGCACAACAGGAGATTACAGCTGAAGAAGAAAAAGAAATTAGGGAAAGACAGTCAGTTAATGATGCTAGCCAAGAAAGTTACATCCAAAGCACTGAAGAAGAGTGCCAATTGCCCTGCAGTTATCAGGAATCGAAGTGTCTACTCAGTAATGCTTTTGAAGCTATCAGTCCTGGAAGCACTCACCAGCTCAACATAGGCTCACTGCTAAGCCAGCCCAAAGCTGTGCTTCAGAAACTGGCTGCCCTTTCTGATCTCAAATCTCAACCCCAGTGCTCCCTGAAATTCAAGAAACTTTGTCTTTCATACACTTTCTCCTGTCAAGGCTGAGGCAGCAAAGGTATCATCTAAGCCTCAGTTGAGGAGAAGGGGACTATCATTAATGGCATCCCCTTCACCTAAGTGCCCCAAGACAGGTGCTTGCAGTCCAGCATTGAACCAAAGCATCTTTAGATATTTAGTTTACACCATCAAGGATGCCAGCATCTATGCCAAGACTACTCAGTAACTCAGTGCTAGAAACTGGCACTGAAAGTTGGAACTGATGCTCATGCTGATGATCTCTCCTTCCTTCGTAATCAATGCATTAAGATTACAAACAGGTTCCAGTTCTTTCTACTGCTCAACTGTGGCTGTCTTCCTTTCCCTGGATTACCTGGGTTGGCCACTAATCCTAATTCTACAATGTTTCCAACATCTACTTATGGAATGCTTGAGTGAAGTCTCACGTACTCCATTAAACGTTTGACATTTTATCCTAGCAGCTTCCTGGATTTACACCCAGAAGTTGAATGGGATCATTTCCATTTTTTATTAAGAGACAGGGAACTCCAATTTAAGTGATAAAATGAGGGTGCAGGTTTTCTGCAGTTTTTTCCAACACTCAAGATGCTAACTTTGACAGCTCATGTTTGTAAATTTATAGTCTTGTAATGGGGAAAATGTGTATAAATGTGTTTTAATATGTATGTAGTTTTTCAATAAATCTCAATGACTTCAAGGCAAAAAAAAAGTCCATTGGACTAAACCACATTTTACAGACATCTCTATCAGTCATAATTGTGTTGTGTTCATCTCTATTCTCTGTCTTCTATGTACTGACCCCTCAAAACTCATCACTGTGCTTCAGGGGAGCTGGAAAGAGGTGATCATATGACCCAAGCTCAAAATGACACCCAAACTAGATCCGTCCTCAGGTCTTCCTGAACTTTTTTCACTGAAGCCAAGTGCAAAACAGGTGGTAAAGCTATGGTCCTGTATTTATGGCTACTGGACTAAGGGAGTGAAAACAATGTACAACCAATGTATTTGTACCCCGGGATTCTAAGTGTCCAGTCCAGTCTTAAACAGAAAGGCAGGCCACGATATGACAAATTTAAAGCAGTGTTGGCAAAGTTACAAACTGTAACAAGCAAACAGATTTTGAAATAGATTTCACCATCTCAGATTTGCATCCTACAGCTTGGAAATTCATCGAATAATTCATGGAATCTAAGCAGAAAGGTATATGGAGAGAAAAAGCAACCAGTCAGATAAACAGCATCTCTAGAATATATCATGAGAATACAATTTTATTGTGGGTTAGCTGAACCTGTTAGGAGTTTGTGTGACTAGTACCACATACAGTGATTCACACTGACTTACAAATAGAATTTAATGGTCTGTAGAACTGAAAAAGCAAGGCGTATGTTTCAAATGAGACTTGATCTTGCAACTCAAGGGATGACAATAAGAACCTGGCTTCCCTTTGTCTTTCCATTCTACCTGCTGTGGGGTTCACCTCTTTGTCAAGCTCCATACAGTGGCCTCCTTGGCAGCTCCCCACACCAGCCTGTCCCATACATGACCTGTCAGTCAGGGAGGGACCCCAACACCAGCAGATTTCTCCAGTGGAGCCTGTGGATTTTAGTACAGCTATCCTTCAGTATCTATGGGGGATTGGTTCCAGGAACCCCTCAGTTACCCAAATCCCAAAATGTTCAAGTCTCTTACATAAAATTGCCCAGTATTTGCATATAACCTATATACATGCTCTTATATACTTTAAATCATCACTAGATGACTTAAAATACTTATTATAAGGTAAATGCTAGGTAAGGAGTTATTATACCATATGGTTTAGGAAACAATGACAAGAAAGTCTGTACATGTTCAGTACAGATGCAAGTTGGTTTTTTTCAAATATTTTCAACCTGTAGTTGACTGGAGCCACATATGCAAAACCCATAGATATAGAACCCATGATATGGAGGTCTGACTGAGAATCAGGTTTTAAGGGTGACCCAGAATACAGGAAAATCCCATTCTTAGAGTGAACATAGAGCTGAAGGGATGACAGAAGTCTCCTCCATGAAGTTACTCAGCTCTGTCTGTGACTGTACTCACCCTTGCAGCCTCTCCTACCCTCCAGACCAAGGACTCCAAACTGTTCACAAAGAAGCTAAGCACATGCCTGGGAGGGTAGTACAATGGCAGAGCACTTACTTAACATGTACCGGGCCCTGGATTTCATCCCCAGCACTGCAGGGGAAAAAAGAAAGGAAATTCTAACTGGCCACCCTATTCAGACATAACTATATTCTTTTTTTTTTGTACCAGGCATCAAACTCGGGACCTTGCACTTGCAAGGCAGGCGGCAGCACCACTGAGCTAAATCCTTGGCTGTTCTATTCTTGATTCTAGCTTTTCTTTCTTCATTTAAAGATTCACGGGTACTTTGCTGTCCAAAAACACTGAAGTTACATGTTGCAACAGTAGCTGATTTTAGTTGTTAACTGAGCATCAACTACAAGTAGGGCATTGTTCTAAGTACTTTATGCATATTAATTCATTTAGTCCCCTGAACAATCCCAGGAGGCAGGTACAATTATTGTTATTCTCATTGTATGGCTGAGGAAGCAGGGGCATTAAGAGAGTAAGTATTGGCTGGGGATTTAGCTCAGTGGTTTCGCTGCCTGCTGCGCAAGCACAAGGACCTGAGTTCGATCCCCAGTACCAAAAATAAAAAAAAAGAGAGAGAGTAAGTACTGTGCTCAAGATCACATAGCTAACAAGCTTTAGAGTATTATTTGAAAACAGACCAGCTAGTTCCAGAGTCTAGGTGCATTAATCACGACCTGACTGTTATCTGGTCTCCGTGGCCTTATACCATATCTCTCCTAAATTCTCTATTTGGCATTCCATTATCTATATTTCAGGATTTCCTGGGAAAAGCTCCACCACACAGAGGGTTTAGTATCCACAAAACTGCTCAGAATACCTCTGTATTCCCAGTTTAAGTAGATGGTAACATTCTTTTTTATTGGATTTTTGAGACAGGGTCTCCTCATGAGTTCAGGCTGGCCTTGAACTCACTATGGAGCCCAGATTGGACTCAAACTCATGGCCATCCTTCTGCCTCAGCCTCCCAAGTCCTGGGATTGCAACCGTGCACTCCTACACCCGGTCTAGTGTATGGCAACTTAATAGGATAGTGAAGTTGGGGGTGGGGGTATCAGAATCATAGGACCAGGTTGGAAGATAGGCAGAACCTAAAGATTGGGGAGGAGTAGACTCAGGGTCTTATGCACACTAAGCAAGTGTTTTTTCACTGAACCCCCAGACAAGACCAAGGAATTTGAGAAGCAGTTGGGACAAGAAATCAGAAGCAGAGAACACAGCAATGGAGTACTAGCCAAGAGAATTCCATTAGGGTGCAGTTACTATGATAAGTTGGGGAAACATTTAATTGAGTAGAGGAAACATTTAGTTTACCATTAGTGGATATGGTAGGTAGACCTCTAAGATGGTCCCTAGTGGTTCCCAACTCCTGGTATTCATGCCCTTAGGCAGCCCTGTCACTTTTTGAATAGGCTGGATTATGTGATTGCGTTTAATGCTTGGCTAAACTGATGGGATAGTACTTCTGGGATTAGGTTACTAAGGAACTAAATGCCACTAACAACTGCTGAGTGAATGTGTAAGTTGATTTTTCCCCTGTTGGTCCTTCAGATGAGACCATGGATTCAGCTTGACATGTCTGCAACCATCTTGAGCCATGTTATTATTTGGACCTTAAACTTCCCCCAAAGTCCCATGTGTTGAAGGCTTGGCTACCAGCCTGTGGAGCTATTTGGAGGTTGTAGAACCCTTAGGAAATGGAGCCTAGTCAGGCGAAGTTAGGGGTGGGATGTGCTCTTGAAGAGGATATGGAGGGCTGAGGATTTAGCTCAGAGGCACTGTGCCTGCCTTGCAAGAGTAAACTCCTGAGTTCAATCCCCGGTACAAAAGAAAAAAAAAAAAGAAAGGATATGGAGACCCTGGCCACTTCCTCTTTCTATTTTGCCTCTCATCTGCCATGAGGTGAGTGGGTTTCCTCCAATATGTACTCTCTGCCATGACTTACTGCCTCACCACAGCCCCAAGGCAACAGGCCCAAGCAACCTGTGAAACTGAGCCAAAATAAATCTTTCTTTCTTATAAGTTTATTTCCGCAGATATTTTGCCACAGCATGGAAAACTGTCTCACTTGTGACCACCATGATTGCCTGGTTTTTTTCTGCACAGTTGCCCAGCCAACTACAAATAGACAAAACAATTAGAGTGGTATGTGGGGTTTTTACAACTGGACCCTGGCACTAGGAATGTGCCTGACTCTTTGCTATTAGCTTAACATAAACCAGGTACACAGGCCGGGGATTTAGCACAGTGGCACTGCCCCTGCCTCGAAAGCACAAGGTCCTGAGTTTGATCCCTGGTACTGCCTCCCAAAAAAAAAAAAACACAGGTACATTCCATCTTGGATAAAGTCACTTTTGTCCGAACCAAAATATGCACCTCTCCTTCTGACCCATACTGCAGGGATTCATTTGGTCTTGCTGCCACCCAGAATCAGGACCATGCTTCTGTCAGTTAGTCCCCCCAGAAAATTTCACTCTGCATGGTCCTAGATCCATTTGCCTCTCTTTCTTTGGTCTCACAGCACCTTGGAGCCAATCCTTAAACACTGGGGCTGGGCTGTTCCAGAACATGGGCCAAGAACTTGATTGTATCCACATAGGAAGCCATGGAGCAGCAGACCCAGCCAAGCCATACCTGAGTTCCTGACCCACAGAAACTAGAAAACAATAAATGTGTGTGTTATTTTAAGCTGCTAAATTTCTTTTCAGTGTTGGGGATTAAACACAGGGCCTCATATAAGCTACTATATTTGAGGAAATTTTGATAGACAACAATAGTAATTAATAAAGGCAGTAATTTGTCTATATGATTGTTAACGGCTGCCCTGGTGTAAGAAGGCTGTATAGGAACACTCCCAACATCTGTTCTGCTGACCACCCACTATTGTCAAAGAATGGTATGTGATGAAAGACAGCACTGCCATTTGAATCCTACAGCCCCAGCCTGAGAAGTATACAGAAGAAACAAAATTAAGCTCTCCAGAGCCAGAGCCCAGTATGTGGAAAATTCTTCCAATTGTGGGATGTGAGAGCCAGACATGGTGACATCGGCACTTAGGCAGGCTGAGGTAGAAAGATTGCAAGTTCAAGCCCAGAATGGGCAACTTAGTGATTTAGCAACATCTTACTTCAAAATGTAAAAAAAAAAAATTTTAAAGACTGGAGATGTAAGTCAGTGTGAAGGCCCTGGGTTCAATCCCCAGGAGACAGAGAGAGAGAGAGAGAGAGAGAGAGAGAAAGAGACATTGGATGTAAAAAATTGGAAACAAGAACCAGAGGCTCTAGTTTACATCAAAACTGGTATTTTCTCCTCCCAGTATTATTCACAATTTATTATCTATAGCTAAAAACATGATATGCCTGTGTTCTTTTTTATGTTAAAATATAAATTAGTAAGCATCAGAATTCCTATGTTAGTGGGGTACAAATCTGAAGCAGGACTATAAATGGCAAGTATGTCTGTGTGGAAACTAAAAGCTTTATGAATCCTCACATAAAAGATGGCTTTTGGGGCAGGGGATTTAGCTCAATGGTTCCACCATCTGCCTCGAAAGCAGAAGAACCAGAGTTCGATCCCCGGTGCAGGGGAAAAAAAAAAAAAAAGATGGCTTTTGAGATCTGAGCATGATGACAAATATCTATAATACCAGCATTCGAGAGGCTGAGGCAGGAGGAACACCATGAGTTTGAGGCCAGCCTGGGCTACATAGTGAGTTCAAGGCCAATTTGAACTACATAGTGAGACCCTGTCTCAAAAAACAAAACATATATATATATATATAAAACTTTCTATGGTTTTTTTTTTTTTTTGACAGGGTCTCACTAGGCAGTTCAGGCTGTCCTTAACTCACTAAGTAGCCCAGGCTGGCCCCCCAACTCTTAGTGATCCTCCTGCCTCAGCCTCTTGAGTGCTGGGATTACAGGAGTGCGCCACCACGCCCAGCTTTTGGTTGTTGTTTTGTTGAGACAGGGTCTCACTATGTAGTGCAGGCTGGCCTTGAACTTGCTATGTAGCTCAGGCTGGCCTGGAACTCAGGGCAGTCTTCCTGCTTCAACCTCCCGAGTGCTGGAATTACAGGCATGCGCCACCATGACCGACTTGTTTGTTGTATTTTTGGGCTTAATTTTTAAGCGAATACTTCATTATTATTTTCGCTGTTCTAAATAATACTTTCGTATCTAATTTTCATATTCTTTTTTTTTTTTTAATGGGCCACACACAAGCTGGATCCAGCCCCAACTCCATTGCTCAGAGTGCAACTTCAGATTTCTAAAGGGACATTGGATCGGATAAGGCTTCGGAAGCGGGGATGAGAGGGCCAGGAGAAGCCGCCTATTGGAAAGAAGAAAATAAAAATCTGGGGCAAGAAGGAATGAGATGGAACTCCAGGAGTCAGCCTGTGGGGTATGATACGGAGCAGTCTGAGCTTAAGTACCCAGGCCTGGCTCAAAGCTGGTGGCAGAGCTGCAGCAGGGGCCGGGGTAAAACGCCAAATTCTCATCTGATGTGCGAGAGCTGTGAGCAGAAGTGACTGAGTCGCGTCCAAGCCGACCCGAGCCCTATCAACCAGCAAAACGCAAGCCCTTGCACCTCAGGATGGCCTGCGCGAGAGGAGCGAGCATTGGGAATCCGCAAACACATGAGGAACCTGCTGCAGGAAGCCCGGCCCGCCAAGCTCTCAGGCCCGCGGGTGCTCTGGGTCTTGAAGCTCCCTAGCAGGTGGAGAGGCGGGGCCAAGGTCGGGGCGGGGTCTACCAGAGGGGCGCGGTTATGGATATAGCCATACGGATATGGCTTGGATATGGCTATGCCTGGTCTACCCGGATATTCCGCTCGATTTGATCTGGCCCGAGGCTGCTATTGGGTGCAGAGACTGCAGTCTGGAATGGGCGTGCTGGGAAGCGAGCCGGGCCAGTCTGCGGAGCCCACCAGGCTTGTGGGGAGCTGTCAGAGGAAGGTACTCCCTGCTCCAGGACGGTGCGTCTGGATGACCTGGCCAACCTGGGCAACCAGAACCACAGTTAACCTCTGTAGCTGAAGAGGGAGTTGAGCCCTGTGAGGAAGGAGGGAGGAGAGGACCACGCTGAAGAGCTCTGGAAGGGATCACAAGGAGTGGGCTGGAGGGAGAGGATGCCGTCACCAGGGAGGCTGTACCTGACCATAGCAGAGAAGTAGATCCCTGTAGGAGGCCATGCAGACAAGGAAGGAAGCAAATCCAGGATGAGCCAAGTTACCTCGTGCCACCTGTAAATCATTCCCACTCTTCTGTCTTACCTCATCCCCATTTCCATTTCCGTCCACTCTCTTCTGCCTAGGGTCTTCCTTCCTCCATATCTGTTCCTTTCCCATGGAGCTGTGCTTCAGGCCCCTTAGCCCTCTGCAATAGGCCTGCAGAATCCAGACCCCTCCAGGATTGCACATTTTGGATCACCCCAAAATGGAAAGGGAGCTCTAAGATACTAACAGAAACCAACCCCGGGAAAACCAGAAAATGGCAGTCCCCTTCCTCTGCTTTACATCTCTGAAATAACTCCTATCTGGACCCCATTATCTCACTAGCAGAACCTCTAAATTGGAGCCTGAGGGCTTCCTTAGTGGCAGACTTCCAGTAGGGAGTAAGGGCTGGGAGGAAATTGTGCAGGGTACCTGTGTAGCTTTGTGTGTGCCCTTGGATGTATGTCTCTAAGTATCTCAGTTTGTCTCTGCTTATGCCAAAGAGGGATAGGGTAATGGGAGGAAGGGTTCCCACCCAGAAACTTGAAGGAGTGTGTGCACTGCTTCTACCCTCACCACCTCTACCTTCTGTTCTTGACCTATAATCCCCTCATGACCGCTTTCCCCAGGTCTTCCCACAGCTGCTTCCTTCTAAATATCTGAGTCTCAGCTCAAATATCATCTCCTCCAGGGTCTTCCCTAAAGCTCCCCTCTCACACACACAACATTCTATCTCATGGCCCTTGCTGTGTTTTGTTTTTGTACTGGAGATTTACACTGAGCCACATCCCCAGCTCTTTTTAAATTTTTTTTTAACTTTTGAGATAGGATCTTACTTGTGATCTTCCTGCCTCAGCCTCCAGAATACTGTAATTACAGGAATGTAGCAAGGACCTGAGTTCAATCCCCAGTCCAAAAAAAAAAAAAAAAAGGAATGCACCACCACACTGGGCTTTATATTTCTTCATACCACTTACTGCTATCTGATTTTATCTTTTTGTTTTGTTTTTGTTTTTGGTACCAGATCGAACTCAGGTCCTTCAGCTTGGCAGGAGGTGGAACCACTGAGCTAGATCCCCAGCCTTGATTTTATCTTTTTAATTTCCTGAATAGATAATTGTCTCCTTCTGCTCAACCTAGGCTCCCTGAGGGCAAGAACCTTATTTTTTTCATGTCTGTAGGCTTGGATCTTGTAACAGTGCCTGCCTGAAGGTTTTCCAATAGGTGTACATTGAATTAAATTAAACACACAGATGTTTGCCCTGACAGTAAGGGACCTTTATGGCTGACTTACTGCTCCTTGTATCCTTCCCACTGCATCTTTGTCCCCTAAGAGGCCAGCTGTAGCTAGCCCTGCCCTGCCTTCGTCCTCAGGCTGCAGGAACCCCCTCACTACCACAGAGGCTACAAACTCCCTGCCACCATCACTGCCACCAGAGCTGTGGGCTGGCACACAGAACTTACATCTGGTCTCCATGTTCCAGTTCCCAGTGGAGCTGATCCCCGCTCTTGACACCTTTCCGAGCAGCCCCATCTCCCATTATAAAGTGGTATTTGTGAACCACTGCTCCTTTGAGCACACACTGTCCTGAAGAGCCTCAATACAACTCCATCAGCATTTATTGAGGGTTTTCATATACCAGGCACTGTGCTAGGTGAATCTCCAAAGTTGTGGACATGCCAACTGCCAGCACCCTCTTCCCTCAGAGTCTCCAGAGTCCTTGTACCTCCTATGATCTTCGTGGCAGTTTCTGTCCTGAGTAAGTTGCCAAGCAAGATTGAAGGGGAAGGGTGATGGCCCAGAACAGGGAAGGCCATGTCCCAGGCTTGGGTCCCCAGTTGCCAGCACCTGTCAGTTCAGGTGTTTCCAGCCCTCACCTTCTCTGGGATTTTCAGGGGGAAGTTGCTCATCTGGAAGCAGATGTTCTGCTTGGAGCCAGGTAGCAACTCCAGCTCTCCACACTGTTCAGCCCTATTTCTGTGAGAGGATCAGGGTCGAGGCCAGAAGCCCAAGAGGGAGGCTCATCAGCCAGCCTGTGATCCACAGCTTCTGTGCCTTCGACCCAACCTGGGATCCAGAGTGTTCTGCAGCCCAAGACTGAGGCTGCTGAATGAGAATACTTCAAGTTAGGGGGATATGCAGGCTGGGATCATGGAGACCAGAGTTTGGGGCAGGAGAATTGTACAGAGATTTAAGGGGCCTTGAGCACCAGCTACTGGCCATCTTCTGTCCCTCTGGCTCCTCTGCCAGGCTGCTTGACTGCTCCATAACATAAACCCTCCAACTGTCATGGAACCCTGTGCTTCAAGACACCCACAGTCCAGGGCTTTCATCCTCAGCTTGGCCTCCCTGCCAAGCTATACCCAGCATGCTCTCTTCTGGAACTTAGATCTAATGTCTTTCTTAGAACAGCAAGAGAAATGTAGATAAGAGAAGAAATGGAGCATTCATTCAAGGCGGTGGAGGTACCGCCACACACTCCCCCCGATCAGCAGAATCACCTTCCCTGATATATTACAGACACACATACACACAGATCCTCTAAGACACACACACTCAGGATTCTTTGGAAAAGAGGAAATGGCTTGAGAGGGCACAGGAGATATCCAAAGAATAAATCTAATACTTCTCAGACTCAAAGGCAGAACTGGTAGGTGTTGCAGAACCAAGCAGAGTGACTGCAGGTCTCTTGGGCCCAAATCACCATCTTTGGCTGGATAGGTCCCTCATCATCCTTGTTGGCTGTAGGACTTTATCTGTATGGCAATAGTTCGGTTTTGTTTGGTTTTAACTGCATTGCACCAGCACTGTCTTCCTTGGCTGTGAACGTAGCAAGGATACTCACTTGCCAGGAATTCAGCCAGTTCAGTGCCAATCAGCTGGTCTCTACTTTGCCTCTGTCTCCACTGGCAAGCATTGAAGCCATCCCATTCTTTCTTATGGCTGTGAGCTCAGAGGCCTTGTTTCATTGGCTGCCCTGTCTTTATGCTCAGTCCCTATTGGTTGCCACTAGAGGTAGTGTTTCCACTGGCAGTGAATCCAACGGATGGATGGATGGTTTCTGTTCCCTCAGTGTCGAGTTGCCATTGTCCTAACCTGGGCCCCACCCTCAGCCTGCATTAGGGTGAAGGGTCACCGGGGGTGCCTGAAGAGGGCCCCATAGCCTCAAGAAGCCTCTGGTGCCGACGAAGGTGCTTCCGCCGTTCATGTTCCCCTGTGACTTCACACACCAACTGAGCAGGAAAGGCTCCAGGAAGCCCCTTCAGCCAGCCTAGGGAAAGATACAGGGCAGGGCAAGACAAGGGGTGAGGACAGAGGTCAGGTGAAGAGAAAAAGGGGTCTCAGGTCTTGGGGGTCGTGGTGGGTAAGGGAATTAGTTGAGATGCTTGGAGCATTGGTAGATAGGGCATCAGCATTGAAAGGGTCTCTGCCCAGTCATTGCTGTGGAGCCCAGCAGTGGCTGGGCTGCTCATCTCACTCAGAGTAAGAAGCAGAGTTTGTTTGTTTGCAACAAACTGTAAACTGGGGTCTTACCCAGACCCCTCACCCTGAGCAACATCCCCAGCTCTTTTGTTATTTTGAGTCAGGTTCTCACGATAAGTCACTAAATTGCTTAAACTGAGCTCAAATATGCAATCCTCTTGACTCAGGTTTTCAGAGTACTAGGATTATAGGTGCCTGGCTGAGGCACTGTTCTTGGGATTACAGGTGCTGGCTGAAGTGGAGTTCTTTTTTTTTTTTTTCTTTGGTACCGGGGATCAAACTTGGGACTTTCCGCTTGCAAGGCAGGCGCTGGAACCACTGAGCTAAATCCCCGGCCCCTGGAGTTCTTTTAGGTACTTGCAAGGACCCACAAATCTCGTCCCTGTTACCTCTGGACCTCATGTCCTTCTGTTCTCCTCTTGTCTGGCTCCCTGTAACCATGCTGGCCTCCCTACAGTTCCTCTATCACACAACAGACCGAAGGGCTTTGCATCATTTGTTCCTCCAACAGGGACATTCTTCCTCCAGACACCACGTGCCCAAATTGCTTGCCTCTATCCAACTCACTTCCATCCTGCCTTTTCTATAAGATCCACCTCAGCACCTTGAAAATTCCCAACCTTCTTATTCTGCTCCACATTTATTTTTCCTGTTGCACTCACCACCTCCCAACATGCTTTTATTTATCTATTTATCATGTTTATTCTTTATTGTTTGCTTCTTCTATTAGAAGGCATGCTGCAGGTCTGGGGATGCAGCTCCATGGTAGAGCATTTACCTAGCACACACAAGGGCCTGGGTTCGAGCCTCAGCACCAAAACAGAGTACTTGCTCCAGCAGGACAGGAAGCTTTGTGTGTTTGATTCACAGTGTTTAATAAATATCAATTGAAAGAACAAATAAAATACATAAATAAATATCAATTGAGTGAGTACATGAAAGAATCTCTCACCTTCAGGATTCTTGTGCAGATGCTTGGTGGGAGCCCTGGACTCCACACCTGGTCCCTCAGCCTTGACAGGTGTAGATGGCTCTGAGTACAGTTCCTGGGAACACTCTGGTAGTGGACAGGTGACATTAGCGTGGGATCCAGATTCTTTAGCGCTTCTCCCCCATATTCCGAATAAGACTCAGCTTTCCTTCCCTCCTCCCGTGAGCTTGATACTCACCACAGTCCTCATAGATGGTGTCTGGGGAGCAGGGAAGGGGACCTGGAGTAGGGAAGGCTCCCAGCCAGCGCTGCATGTCTGATCTGGTGAGAACAGAGACAGGGTTCACAACTGGCCCAGGAGATCCTCCTGGGGGGAGGCAGGGGCCATGAGGAGAAAGAATTGGGGAAGTGGGCGGCCTCAGGGGATAGCAGAAAGTCCCAAGGCCCAGTGGTGGTGGTGGTGGTGGTGGGGTGTGTGTGTGTGTGTGTGTGTGTGTGTGTGCGCGCTGGCCATGCACCTTGCCAGGGCCACACACATACCCCCACCCCCCCACCCCCCAAAGATGTTTTCTGGAGACACAACTCACAGGGAGGAAGCTTGGAGCAGCCGGTGGGTGGGGCGCCCCTGGTGGTTGCTGAGAAGGGAGAGGCGGAAGGTAGGGGGTCCAGATGGGTCTGGAACCTGCTGGGCCTGCACCAGGGAGCGATGGGCATAGTCCAGAACCTGCAGCCGCTGCCCACTGCCCAAGGAAGAGGGTGTTCAGAGGGATCTCGCTGGGCACCTCCTCTCCACCCAGCCAAGCCTCTCTCCCTCTCTCTCCTTAGAACCCACCTCTTGGGCTGAGTGATGAGCAGGAGATCACTAAAGAGCAGCAGGCAGAGGGGAGTAAAGCGGGGTCGCGAGGTGAAGAGCACGCCCCCCCTCCGGCACCCTAACTCGGTCAGCTCCCCCTGCAACTCCAGGCGCCTCGACCAGGAGACCAGTGGCAGAGCCTGCAAGAAACCGCAAAGTTCCAGCTTCACTGTGCCGGAGGGAAAGGCGAGATGAGGAGACGGGGCAGGGACTAACCTTGACTTTGTGGAAGCGCAGCCTTTGGGTGAGTCGAATCAGCTCTTCGGTCTGCTTCATGCGCCCTACCTCAGCGCTGCAACGCTCAATGATCTGAGTGAAGAGCACCAAGTCACCCCCCTCCTGCTCCTTTCCAGCCCTCCTTGTCACTTCTCCCAGCCTCAGCCCTCCTCCTGCCCACCTTACTGACAGCACCCAGGGCCTTCTGGGCATTTTCCTGGCGACTGGATCCCTCCTCGGTCTGGCGCAGGATATTCTGAGGAAAAGGAGGAAAAATGACTGGGACTCCTGCACCAGGACCATTGGATTCAAAGGAGCCACAGCTCAGAGGGCCCTGCCTGGCTTGGTAAAATGCTCAGTTTGGGATCACAGGGCTGCAGCAGTGGCCTCAACAAGACCGAGAGGCTATCGTGTCTCTTCACCATAGTCTAGCCTACACTGTAGGGTGTGGGATTGGGGGGGGGGGGGGCAACCTGCCTTTGGTCTTCCAAACAACTGACTTACTTGTTTTTTGGGTTGGGGGGGTTGGTACCAGGGATCAAACTCGGGTCCTTGAGCTAGCGAGGCAGGCAGCCAAACCACTGAGCTAAATCCCTGGGCCAAATGTGTGTGTGTGGGGGGGTGTTCTTCCCTTTTTACTCAACCCAAATTGATTCTGTAGAGCCCATTTTCCCCTTACCCTTCTGGTTTTTTCCTACCTTTAATAAATGCGAAGCTTTGCCATTGTTTTTTTTTAAAAAAAAGGTCGAGAGTTCTCATTATTCTCACTAACTGCACAGCCCTGAGGAAGTCATGTTATCTCTCTTAGCCTCAATTTCCCCATATATAAAATGGGAATAAGACCGAGGGTAAAGGGCTGGGGATTTAGCTCAGTGGTTCTGCCACGTGCCTTGCCAGCGCAAGGTCCCAATCAGGTTCAATCCCCAGTACACACACACACACAAAAAGACCGAGGGTGTGAATATTGAGGATATAAGGAGGTAATTATATTATAAAAATATAATATAGGGCAGGGGATTTAGCTCAGTGGTTTCGCCGCCTGCTGCACAAGCGCAAGGACCCAAGTTCGATCCCTGGTACCAAAAACAAAAAAAAATAAAAATAAATAAAAATATAATATAAAAAGGGCTTGGCAAAATACTGAAAAGATGGGTTGCTATTATTTTAATAATTATTAACTACAACTATTAGTGTAAACTATATATAAAGTAATTAATAGTGCGTAGATTTCAGTTGTGTCTCCATCAATTATTTCTGTATGACCTGGAGCAAGTTATTTAATCTGTAGCTCAATTTTCTCTTCTATAAAGTAGAATAAATAATAGTTCCTGCCTCACACAGTTGGTGAAGTTAAATAAACATATAGCATTTGGATCTATACTTCAAACAATAGTCATTGAGCTATTATGATTGATATTATGATTATTGTTATTGTGTTGTCCAGACTGGGGAAAGACAAAGCTGAACAAGACATAGAATCCAGGGGCTGGGGATCTAGCTCAGTGGTTTCGCCACCTGCTGTGTAGCCAAAGGACCCGAGTTCAATCCCTGGTACCAAAAAAAAAGACATAGAGAAGCCAGGCTAGGGTTGTACCTCAGTGATTGAATACCTGCCTAGCATGCTTGAGGCCCTGGGTTTGATCCCTAGCACCACAAAAAAATAAAAGAAAAAGAATCTGATCATCTAACTGGGCACTCCTCACATTAAAACTGCTACATTGAATGACCTGGTAGGGAGGAGTCTCTACTTGGCAATAGAAGAATATTTCTTACCCTTTTCTCCTAGTATCACCCTGCTAATGAACCTTTTTAGGATTTCCCTGAGTGTTCTACCCACCATGATTTTTTGCTTTGTTTTGTATTTTGTTTTGTTTTGTTACATTGCTGGCAATCAAAACAGGGTCTGGTGCATGCAAGGTAAATGCTATAGCCTCAGCAACCCCTCCACTGTGAATTTTTAATTCTACAGGTATACTATAAATCTGTTTTTGTACTATGGCCATTTAAAGAACCACAACCGTTGGAAGAGCTAAGGTTTTTCATCCCCTAAATAACCCATTTTTGCCCCTTTTCAGGTGATATCAAATAGTTAGAGGCTCAACAGAGGTAAGTCTAGAATGTCTGCCTCTAGCTAGAGCCCTTTCCCTGCACCCATTCTGTCCAGTGTGGCAGGACAGGACCAAGCCTGGAAGGTACCTGCAGCAGCATGCGGAGCCGGGTGATACGCTGGAAGGGCAGCAGCAGGAAGGAGGGTAGCGGGAGCCGCTCACACTTGGGGAGGCTCTGCAGCCGCCGAAGCTCCGCGGAGAAACGCATGTTTGTGTCCCTGCAGAAGCAGGCCCAGCTGGCTAGTGGCTACCTTGAGCAAGGCCCTGATTCTTTAGCCAGCTCTGCCCTCGACCCCAACTCTGTTCCCCAGCTTCTTCCCACACCTCTGAGAAATAGTAGCACGTCCCTCATCCTTGGTTTTGCTTTCCACAATTCCAGTTACCTGAAGTTAACCTTAGTCCAAAAATATTAAGTGGAAAATCTAGACATAAACAATTTATAATTTATGTTTTAAATTGCACACTTTTCTGAGTAGCATAATGAAATCTCAAGCCATTCCACATGGGATATGAATCACCTCTTTGTTCAGCATATCCACACTGTATATACTGCTCCTCCACCTTAAATCCAGTTATCAGACTGACTGCTGGCATCACAATGCTTGTGTCCAGGTAGCCCTTATTTTCCTTAAGAATAGCCCCATAGTGAAAGAATAGTGATTTTATCAGCATATATTGCTATAATTTTATCAGCATATATTGCTATAATAAGTGATTTTATTAGCATATATTGCTATAATTTTTCTATTTTATTATTAGCAACTGTTGTTAATCTCCCATTGTGTCTTACTTATAAAAAGCTTTATCATATATATTTATGTATATGAAAAACATAGTATATAGAGTTCCCTGTGATCCACAGTTTCAGGCATCTACTGGAGGTCTTGGAACACATGCCCCATGGAGAAGGGAGGACAACCACACTCACATAAGGCGGCTGTAGGTCTCCTCCTGATACTGCTGGTTCCGCACATAATCCACGTACACGGAGAAAGGCCCCACCGCATGCACATGCACCACATCGCACAGGTCACTGATGTGAGGAGAAGAACGCACCCGGGACAGTAACGTTCCTAGAAACCTGAAGGAGTAGGGGAGGCAGCAATGGAGGGGACAGAGGATCAAGTCTTCCAGGTTTCTGAGGGAAGAGCTGGGAATAGCAGGGTCTATGAAAAGAAGAATCTGGAGAAAGCTAAGGGTGTGCTGAGCAGGCCAAAGCCAGGATTCTTGGGAAGACAGGATCCCACTGACCGCTCACTGACTCCCTGGACTCGCTGCACATTGGAGAAGAGTGTGTGGTGATCCCTCGGGGTAAGCGTGTCCCGGAGTGCCTGGCTCAGCACGAAAGTGTCAGTGAGCAGCCTCAGGGAGCGCAGGTAGGAGGCCTCAGACGTCACCACCTCGAACAGGCTCTAGGATGAAGGCCAGGGCAGTAGTGGACAGTCCTACTCTTGGCCAGCCTAGGATCTGGGTCATGTGCCTCTCCCATGCATCCCACTCAGACCCGCCCCAGTGTGCCCACCTCTTGCATGCGCCTCTCCTGGGGGCTGAGGGTCTCCAGGAGGCCGCTGACTCGCACAGCTGGAAGCTCCTGCCACAGGGTGTTTCGAGGCCCAGGAGGTCGCGTGAAGGCAGGAGCTTCCCCAGGATTTGCTGGAGAGGGGCCCCCGTCCTCACTAACCCCCCACAGCTCCTCTGACAGCACGGCTGCTCGGTAGGTCTGGTATAAAGGTTCTAGAAGGCAGGCAAAGCACATCAGGGAAGTCTGGAGTCCCAAACCCTTTTCCATTGCTTGAAGGTCACAGCAGCAATCCCAGGTCCAAAGAATCTCACCGTCCTGCAGGGGCAGCTCCCAGTTCTGCTCCTTCAGCCCCTCCAGCCCCTCCTCATTCCTGTGGAGAGAGAGAAATAGGCATTCCCAGGGCCACTGCAGTGGTCCACTCCATGGGTGCTACTTGCAGGATACTGGAAGGGATGTACAACCGACTTGTCCACATAGGCAGGGGCCCTGATGGTCCCCCAGAACAAACTCCAGACTTTCTTATGTGCCCCTTGGAGGGGAACTGGGCCCCATTGTTTTCTTTCTTTTTTTTTTTTTTTGTACCAGGGATCGAACTCAGGACCTTGCACTGGTGAGGCAGGTGGCAGCACCACTGAGCTAAGTCCCTGGCCCCCCATCCATTTCTATTATCTCAGTACTGTGTAGCAGGGACTCCCAAGTCTCTGCCTCCAGCCTTCTCACACTGCAACCATTGTCAGAAAGGCCCTTTTTGTGCCTCCATGAAACTCCACACAGTCAAACCCAAACTCCTACACCTGCCCACCACCACCTATGGCTCTCATCTCCCCTGTTCTAGTCACCTGCACTCCCACACACCCATTCAAGCTAAAAAAAAAAAAATGCTAGTGGGGCCTGGGGTTTTAACTCAGCGGTAGAGCATTTGCCTAGCATTCGTGAGGCCCTAGGTTCAGTCTCCAGCATTATAAAAATATTACTAATAAAAACCACGCTAGTAAATGTTTTCTGAATGAATGCATGGGTCCAGATTATCTCTGATGATGATGGTGAATCTGAGATGATTAACAAGCCCAGACAATATAGAAGAGATGGTTATGGTCACCAAATGAATTTGGAGACAGTAATTGCAATAGAGGTTCAAGGAAAGTACAGGCCCAGGTCTTTAGCAACATCATCTCTCCCATCCCATGGAGTCGTTGGTATATTAATCCCCATTTCCTACATGAGGATGCTGAGACCCAGAAAGGCTGAGGATTTGCATAAGGTCAATAACTAATAAGGGGCAAAGGTAGGATGGGAAATGTCAGCTGCTAGTCTCGGGAGCCCCAGCCCTTCTTTCCTCTACCCCTGTGGAGGTAGAAGTTACTTGGACCTGAAGGTTAGCCTTTCCTAAGGTGGGAGCATGGTGGGGTGTTTTGTACCTTCCCTCCATGGCTGCAGGGAAGGGGTTCTGGTTCAGAGGAGCATCATCAGGGCTGTCCCCTGGAAAGAGAACCCAGAGTGAAAAAAATAAACCTCCAGGACCCCCAGCCCAATACTCCTTACCCCGGCCTCAGCAGCAACTGTTGCTATAAAAACTACAACTCCCGTCAGCCCCAGAGCAGCAGCTAGTAGAGGAACAAATATCCCCGGGCCCATTGGGATTGTAGTTCATTGGATTTTAGGCCACTCCACCTCTACCTTATCCGTTCAAAGCCCAGAGGTCCCCCAACACACACACACACACACACACACACACACACGGGCCCTGTACCTGTTTGGATTCCATCTTCAGAAGGCAAATCAAGATCTGGCTGGGGGGGGTCCCCAGAGACAGTGGCATCCTGTCTGACCCGAGTTGGCTTGGGAGGTTTAAGGGGTGGCAGAAGTTTTCGCTCAGCGGTGGAACGATAGGACGTGAGGACGACTGCAGGGCGACTGATGCTCGGAGGGTTAGGGCGGGAGCGGGAGGTGCGCAGTGGAGAGGCCCTGCAGGGGGCTCTGAGGCCACCCTCAGGGCCCCCCACAGGCACCCATCGGAGCTCCAGCCCAGGCCGGGTTATGTGGCAGACACAAGGGCAGCAAGGAGGGCAGGCCAGGATAGCATCTGTGGCAGACAGGGCATCCTAAGGAGAAAGCCCTTGGCCAGGCCCACCCTGCCAGGCCTCCACCTTTCCCTTTTGCCCTAACTGTTTGCAAACCCCAAGAAATACAGAAATTGTGTTTTCTTTCTTTTCTTTTCTTTTCTTTGTGGTACTGGAGATCAAACTCAGGACCTTGCACTTGCAAGGCAGACATGGTGCCACTGAGCTAAATCCCTGGTGGGTTTTCTAAACACAAAGTTCATGTTTGAAAAACTAGCCCCTGAAAGTTCCCATTCTGCAAGCACTGAAAACAAAGATGAGCTGATTGAGGCTACCCCACCCCCACCACGTGCTTACCCAGAGCACCATTCTCCTGGGACCGGTTCCCAGCAGCATCCTTTCTCTCCCCATTCACATCCGCTCCCCCTTGGGGACCCCACTCCAGAGAGTCTGCAGCCTGGGTCCTGTCTTCAGCCCCCCATTCAAACCTGCCTGCCAGTCTCCGCACAGTGCCAGGGGCCGAGGCCAGACCATCCTGCTTCAGGCCCCCAGCCATGGGGAGCAGGGGCAGAGGTGTGCGAGGTGACCCAGAGGGCTTGGGTGGGGGAACTGGAGAACAGACAGCCAGTTCTGGGGAGCCAGAGCGCCTGGACACTGGACTGGGGGTGCTGGAACATGAGTCTGGGGAAGGCTGGGAGTCGAGGCTGGTTCTAGAAGCCGATAGAGGCAAAAGGGCAGGGGGCTTGAGGGATGTGGCTGGGGGCTCCCAGAAAATGGGGGTGCACATTGGAGCTGATGCATCACTGGAAGTTTGGGGAAGTGCCTGTGGAGAAGAGCCATGGTGAGGAGGCCCTGGGGAGTGGGGAGCCCGTGGGCGGGAAGGGGGCCGAGGGCGGATGATCCGAGAGGGTTTCTGGGTGGGGGGTGTTGCTGCAGGAAGGGACTGGGCTGACATCTTCCTCTGAGCTCTTCAAAGAGGTGGGGTGTTCTGCTGGAGTCATCCCCTGAGAAGGGTGGAGGGAGAAAGAGCCCCTTAGCGTCCCTGGTGGGTACACCAAGGACATCTGAATGCGTGGCTTCGGGGTGAGGAGGGAAGGTTGGTGTCATCCTCACCTTCCATGTCATTTGCGCTGTCCCTCTCCTCACCTCTCGCCTCTCATCTCTCCTTCTCATTGGGCCCCTGGACCTGCTTGGCCCCCCTACCCTTCACTCGTGTGTGTGTGTGTGTGTGTGTGTGTGTGTGTGTTGTGGTGCTAAAGATGGAACCCAGGGTTGCTGGAACCCAAGGGTACTCTACCACTGAACTACATCCCAGCTGTTTTTATTTTGAGATAAGCTCCCCTATGAGTCTCAGCCTAGCTGCAAATTCAGATTCTCCTGCCTCAGCCTCCCAAGTAGCTGAGATTGCAGGTTTGTGCCACCACACCCAGCTTCACTCTATCTTTTGACTTCTGCTACCACAGTCAACCAAGAAGAGACAAGGCTGGGACGCTGGGTCAGTGGAGGCAGAGGCACCAGAGACTCAGTGAAATGTAGGAGGAGGGACCCAGATTGCCAGGATAGGTGCCAGTATAGACCTTAAGAACTGTGAGTCCTTGTGTGTTGCGCAGGTTTGGTGTGGGTTAAGTGTGTGCTGTAGCTAGTGCTGTACAAGTGACTGTTGCATGGTGTGTGGTGAGTGTACACTCCACGTGCTGACTGGGTAGGTGTGCAGCGGGAGAGCAGATAGACGGTGTGTGGTGGCCTGTAAAGGAGTGTGTGGTGTGAGAGTAAGGACAGGAGTGTAAGGGGGGGTGTGTGTTCTGTGCCATCTGGGCAGAGCGCGAAGTGTGTACACAAGTGTGTATGTATGTCCACGCTTGGCCTGTGAGGGATGCATCACTCTTTCCCTACTCCCACCAGCCCCCGCCCCCCATTTCCCAGTTCCTCTCCCTGGACTCTCCCTTTCCGGATTATTTTTAGTCTCCTTTTCCTGCCATGGAGATTCCTGGAGCCTCTGACCCCAAGAGACTGTGAGGCCACGGCACATGGTCTTCTGTCCCTCATCTTTCCACCCCACCTGGCCCCAGGTCTGGACAAAAAGAGAAGCTGCAGGGGAGGGCTGGGTCCTGCCAGGATGCCTAGGGAGGTGGCCCCAGACCAGGTCACAGGCTAGGGATCAGGGCACTAGGGCCTGGGCTTCTCTTCCTCTCCTGAGGAAGGAAGCTGCTGTCTGGATAAAACAAGGATCTGAGCCGGGATGAGGGGAGCCCCCGGACTCCCTTCAGGAGTCAGCAGAAGTCACAACCCTCCAGACCCCAGAGTAGGTTCTTGAAAGACGATGTCGGTGGGGGAGGGGCCGTAGACTGCGACTTGCAGCTCAGTGGCCTCCCATTCTGGCAGGAAGCCACTTAGTGGCCTCAACAGCTGCCCAGCTCCTCCCCAGACCCTACCCCCACCAAGGATCCCGCTACCCCCTCCCTTCAGGTACCTGCGTTTACTTCCTTCCCCACCCCTACTCAGGCTCTGGCAGGGCCCAGGTAGTGGGGCCCCAAGCACTCACCCTCAAGTTCCCTCCACTCTCAGTCACCTCCCAGAGCTGAGTGAGTAGGGGCAGGAAACAGGAATCGGATCCTCTTCCCAACCGGACACCCCCCTCCCCAACCACACCACACTCCACATGCGCACACTGGGGCCCTGGGAGATGAGAGGGACCTGATATCCAGGGTGTCAGAGGCTAACGGGTCCAGAGAGGGCTGCTGTGTATGCACACATTCCATCACCATCTCTGGGCTCACAGGGGTTCATGGGCTGCCTGGGTGGAGCAGCGCAGATGGGGTAGGACGGATGGCGATGGCATGGGGCTGGGCCAGCAGGATGGCACAGGCGTTTCCATCCCTCTACCTCAGCTAAGGGACAGTGTGAGTCCTTCCATGACCTGTCCGGCCACCTCTCCCTCCACTTGCACTACGCCTGTCTCATTAGCTTCCGACCTGTCCCCTGGCTGTGAGCCAGCCCGCATTTCACATCAAGGGATCCCTAAGTCTGCTTCCTCCCTGACTCTGCAATGGCTCCCCATGAACTTACCTTTATCTTTTTTGGAAGCCGTTTCTATTTTCAGCCTGTCCTACCTGCCCCTTGGAGCAAGGAATGCAGACTGCAGTCAGCCTCCAATCATCTGTTCCTGTGTTCTTGGGGCGGGAACCCAGGGCCCAGATTTCGATCTCCACAGAGGAAGCCCTTTCCACAGCCCCACCCGGCCATTGTGTCAGCTTGTTTCTGTGTGTGTGTGACTGTGTGTGTGTGTGTGTGTGTGTGTGTGAGAGAGAGAGAGAGAGAGAGAGAGAGAGAGAGAGA
>NW_004624786.1:10828008-10882332 GCF_000247695.1 Heterocephalus glaber | reverse complement strand
TAAGCTAAATCCCTGGCCCCTGTTTTTTACTTTTTTATTTTTTGGTACTGGAGATCGAACTCGGGTCCTTGCGCTTGGGAGGCAGGCGCCAGAACCACTGAGCTAAATCCCCGGCCCTTTTTTTTATTTTATATATCTTTAGTTATGTTTTTTTATTAGGTGTTTAAAACCAAGTTTTAGTGAGACCTATATTAAATAAAATTAACCTCTTGTTATCTATCAAGGTTAATTAGGTTTCCTCAGGCAATATCTTGGAACCATGTATAGAGCCTCTCAGCTCCTGTCAGTGTTAGCCATCAGGATTTGTTTTAGCCTTGTTTGACCATGTTGGGTTTTTTTAACAAATAGACAAAAAAAAGATAGCCCTTTTCTCAGTGAGGCCTTGTTTCACCACACCCTCTTGTCACCTGTTTTCTTCCTGTGGGGCCCTGTCTCGTCCACAAAAAAAATATATGTGTGTGTGTGTGTGTGTGTGTGTGTGTGTGTGTTTTCTTTTATGCGGGGCCCTGCCTCATCCACAAAAAGAAAAGGCAAGTTAGGCCTGATCATAATGATCTACAACACAGGGCTCTCAACACAAATGGTCAGTAAGAAAAAAGAAAAAAAGAGGGGCCAGGGATTTAGCTCAGTGATTCCACCACCTGCCTCAAAAGCACAAGTTCCCAAGTGCAATCCCCAGTAGCAAAAAAAAAAAAGAAGAAGAAGAAGAAGCTAGATACAGAGTCAGGCATAGTGGTACATGCCTGTAATCCCCAAAAACCAAGACTGATGGAGGATTCTAAAGTCAAACCCAGTTTAGGCAACTTGGTGATTTAGTGAGACACTGTGTCAAAATAAAAAAAATGTAAAAGGGCTAGGGATATAGCTCAGTGCCAAGGGCCCTTAGGTTCAATCCCTAGCAAAACAAACAAACAAACAGGAAGGCATGGTGGCACACTCCTATAATCCCAGCATTTAGGAGGCTGAGACAAGAGGATACATAGTGAGTTTTCTGCCAGTTGAACTAAATAGAGACCCTGTCTTAAAAATAAAAAAAAAGAAGAAGGAAATGAAAGAAGAAAAGAAACTAGACATAGACCTTCCACATCATCCATAAAATTTAACTCAAGATGTAATCCTAGTAATTGGGAGGCTGAGACAAGAGGATCACTGTGAATTTGAGGCCAGCTTGGGATACTATTGAGTTCAAAGAAGATACATAAATGTCAAATAAGCTTACAAAACAATGTTGTAAGCCAGGCATGGTGGCACATGCCTGTAATCCTAGCACTCGGGAGGCTGAGGCAGAAGAATCGCTGGGAATTTGAGGCCAGCCTGGGCTACATAGTGAGACTCTCTCAAAAAACCAAATAAATAAATAAGCAAAAAATTGAAAACAAAAAAATGACTATACTAAATGCTGGTAAAGATAAGGGGAACAAGAACTCTCATTCATTTCCAGTGGAAATGTAAAATCTTACAGTCACTTTGGAAGACAGTGACCATTTCTTACAAAGCAGAACATAGCATAGTGGGGGCCTGTCCACCCCAAATATAGTGCTAACACTGATGGGTGCTCCTGCCCCCCCCCACTACTGACCAGAGGATCTTTGAGGCCCTGGAGCTTTTGCAGCCTGGGGTGGAACCATGCCCTCCTCTCCTTTCACTGCTCTGCCCCAACATCCAGTGGAGAGAATGAAGCAGGGGTCCCTGGGGACGGCTGAGCTCCCCATCTAAAAAGGGAGGCCAGCCTTGACAAAGGTGTTTCCTACGCCCACAAGGTACAGGGTGGTAGCCCATAGCCATCACTGCCATCTTTTTTTTTTTTTTATCACTGCCATCTTAATAAAGATTCTGTAATTAAAAACAAACAAACAGGGCCAGGGATTTAGCTCAGGGGTTCCAGCGCCTGCCTCGAAAGCACAAGTTACCAGTTCATCCCTGGTACCAAAAAAACCAAAACAAACAAAATAAACCCAAACAAACATGGCCTGATCATACAATCCAGCAATTGTACCCCCAGGTGTTTACAGTTGTAGGGACCCTGTAGGTAGGGAAAAGATAGGATGAAGGCATCATTGAGATCTATTAAAAACTAACAGAGAATCCATCTAAAGGCATCTTTTACCTCTGCAACTAAACTCCAGCAATTAGAAAGGCAAAGGCAGCCAGGGATTTAGCTCAGTGGTTTCGCCTCCTGCTGCACAAGTGCAAGGACCCGAGTTCAATCCCCCTGACCAAAAAAAAAAAAGGCAAAGAAAGAGGAAGAAACAAGGCCTGGGAAGGTTACAGGTAGTGAGATTAACTATTGAGGACTCTGGCTGAGAGTCTTGATCTCCTGCAAAGCAATACAATGCAACGCAAAGGAAAGACTTTGAAATAAGACTTAAACAGAAAGTGGGGAACTGGGATGGACCACACCAAGCATGTGGTAAAGACCCCAAGCAACCAGGACCATCAGTATTTATTGATTACACAAGCATGGGTAAGAATAGGGTAAGGGGATAGGTGTGGCATCCAGTGATATCAGCTGACACAGGCAAGGCTTTTAAAAGGGGGATAAGGCATTCTTGCAAAAGGAGCAGAACAGACCAAAGGTAGATCATGGTTAACTAGTAAGCTACCAAAACAATAAAGGGAGGGGTAGCTCTAGGAATAGAAGGTGATTTGGAGCCACACAGTCCTCTACCATGATGTTATCTCATTTAGGAGCCCTGAAGCTTCACAGATCAGGATTTAGATCTTCACAGCAGCCATTGGCGGGGAAGTTGTACTAGCCTGCATGCCATTCAACATGCTCCTGTGAGTCATGTAGGCTTCGGTCCAGCTGCAAGTACATTGTAGCCAATTATGGGGGGCAGGATGCCTACTCCATACTACAGCCTGCTCTAAGCCTGGCGGTGGCGGGGCGTGGGGGGGGGGCTGCCACAATTAAAGTAAGAATTGTGCCTGGGGATGGTGGTGTGGACCTGTAATCCTAGCACTCAGGAAGCTGAGGCAGGAGGATCGCCATGGGTTCAAGACCACCCTGAACTACATGGGAGACCCTGTCTCAACAATAACAACAAACATAAGAATCACACACTTCCCCTTCACTTAATCCTTAAACCTAAACTCCCTTTCCATAAGGACCTGTACTCTTATCCACCAGAGGACAGGGAAAAGTCATATGGCCAGAAGGAATCCAAGGTTAGGATCAAAGACATCCAGGAGCCAATCATATTCCAGGAGCCTATGTAGGAAGAAGGAGCCCAATAAAAGAAACCACAGACAAACATCCGGGAGTATTGAGAGTATTCACTTTCAATGTTCCCTACTCATCCAGAGTGGCTGCTTGTCACGGGTTGGGTCTGAGGGTCCCCAAGGATGAAATAAGGAATTTAACTCACCCCTTTAAATTAATTACACAAGTTTGCTGACTCTTGTGGCAGAAAAAGAATTTTCAGGACACATCAGTAAGACGTGTGTGAAGGATTTATTAGAGGAAATACAGGATGCACTCAAGAGCAGAGTGTGGATGCTCAGAGAAATGAGACACAATACCGTTGGGAACTGAGGATCTTTTATATGTTTTGGGAGGTAGAAATCTGTGGAATTCAATAATCTATAGTTTTAGTGCCGGGGATTTAGCTCAGTGGCTCCGCCGCCTGCCTCAAAAGAGCAAGGACTGGAGTTCAATCCCTGGTACCAAAAAAAAAAAAAAAAATCTATAGTTTTAGTCTCATCTCAATTTTAGTCTTAGAGGGTGGGAGAGGATGGCCCACCCTTAGTGAGCTATTCCTATGGGAAATGCCAAAAAGATGGTCCCTATATGGGTGCAAGAGGACCATTTGGAAGTAAAAGGGAATGGGCAGACCAGTTTTCAGCTGAAAGGGAGTTGCCCAAATTTGCTGTTTGTGGAGAAGGAAAAAAAAGTAAATAAACCAGGCTTGTGTTCTGAAGCTGCAGTTTTTCTTTCAAGTACAATTTTTTAAATTTTGATTTAAAATTTTTTTAAATTTTGATTTCCTTTCTATCTAATTTCTTCTACCCTACCTCAATCTCTCTCTTACCCCCTTTGTCCAGCTTCAAATAAATCGTCATCTTTTATTTTAAACTCTGCTTCTTTAATTCCTTACTGACACTGGGTTTATGATTGCTGGGAGCTATTTTTCAGCAGAGCAGTGGCTTGCTGTCCATCCCTGGACATTACCCAATCAATGTGAAAACATATCTAGGAGGTAGGGGTGTGGCTAATGGAAGACTGTCGGGGGTTGATCAGACCCCCCAAATACCTATAGGAAGGATGACAGGGAATAAAAGAAAGAGACAGAGACAATATTCATGGTACAAGAGGGACAAGGAGAAGCCTGATTCTAGTGGACAGACTTGATGAACTCTGAGATGGACCCACTTTTATTATTCAGCAAGAAGCTCAGAGGAGGGAGTAGTGTACTTTTCCAGGAGCAGTGACTGCAGTGAGATTAGGGTAGCAAGATAGGGCACAAGTTTAGCATTTCAAAGGGAACAAGTTAAAGTCCTTCTCCATAGCTAGATGCCTGCATTTTGTATTGCCCTCAGCAGATGCTATCTTGCCTGAGGAGCACTGTGATTATTGCTTTCCCACACAGCCCCGAAGTAAATAACCTTTTACATATTTCTCTGTTCCTGAGGCAAGTCACTGGGCCTTGGGACTGTGGGGCCTATGGCCTGGACCCCACCAATCAATATATATCATGGCTGGTCCCCAACAGAAGACCATGTGCTTAGCATGTGCAAGGCCCTGGGTTCAATCACTAGCACCAAAAAAATGTCTATACCATAACCTGTATGCAAATATTCATAAAAACTTTATTTATACTCCCATAAAACTAGAACCAACCAAGATGTCTTTCAATAAATGAATGAACAGGGCTGAGGATTTAGCTCAGTGGTTCCACTGCCTACCATGCAAGTGCAAGGACCTGAGTTCAATCCCCAGTACCAAAAAAAAAGAATGCATAAACAAATGGTGGTTCATCCATACAGGAAATATTATTTTTGAAGAAAATAAATGAGTCATTAAGCCATAAAAAGACATGGATGTAGGGCTGGGGATTTAGCTCAGTGGTGGTTTTGCCGCCGGCTGCACAAGCACAAGGACTGGAGTTCGATCCCCGGTACCAAAAAAAAAAAAAAAGAAGAAGAAATCCATGAATTATTCACGTTCAAATACTCCCTACCCATAGGAAGTAGTTGTCCGCCTTGTCCCCTCTTTTTCTCTTTCCCCACCTTCAAATTCCCTTCCTTTATTTTAAACTGCTTCTTTAATTCTTTTACTGACACTGGATTTAGGATCTCCTGGACCTGTATGTTCCAGCAGAGCAGCAGCATGACGTGGCAGAACTGTGACTTGTTATCCACCCCCGGATGTTACAGTGTGGCATAGCGCGGGATGGTATACAACCCTCCCTAGATGTTACAAGATTAGGGATAGTGGGGCTGGGGATTTAGCTCAGTGGTTCCGCTGCCTGCCCCAAAAGCTCAAGGACCTGAGTTCGAGCCCCAGTACAAAAAAAAAAAAATTAGGGATAGTGGATAATCCCCACCCACCAGTACTGTTACTCCAGCTGGGTCTGAGAGGTTTCTGAAGCTGAGATGAGGAACGTAATCCACCCTCTTGTAGAATAAGTTTGCAGGTACAATGATTCCTGTCATGCAAAAATTTTCAGGGTCTGTCAGGAAGAGGTTCAGGAAGGGTTTGTTAGAGATTTTAGGACACACTCGAAAACGGAGTGTGAGTACTCAGAAAAATGAAACACTACCGTTTGGAACTGAGAATATTTTTAATGCATTTTTGGTAGTGGAAATCTGTAGAGTTTGATAATCTTGGTTTGGTAGGTGGAAGAGGTTGGCCCACTCTCAGTAAGATAATGTCCATTCGTAGGGGAAATCCTAATTTGCAGGTGAAAATGTAGCCTATTCACAGAAAGAGAACCATTTAGGAGTAAAAAGGGAATAGCTGAATCCATTTACAGGTGAAAGGAAATTGCCCAAGCTTATTGTTTCCTGAGAGAAGAAAAAAAAATTAAACTGAGCTTGTGTCCTGGCATTGCAGTTTTCAATTTTTTTTTTTTTTTTTGGTACCGGGGATCGAACTCGGGTCCTTGAGCTTGTGCAGCAGGCAGCAAAACCACTGAGCTAAATCCCCAGCCCAACAGTTTTCATTTTTTAAATTATGATTTTTCCACTAGGTATGGTGGCAAATGCCTGTAATTCCTAGGGAGGCTGAGGCAGGAAGACTGCAGTGAATTCAAGGCCAGCATAAACTACATAGTGAGACTCTGACCTAGAGAAACAACAATCAAATAAAATTATGATTTTCCTCCTCTCCATTTAAAAATTTTTTTTGGTACTGGGGACTGAACTCAGGACCTTGCGCTTGCAAGGCAGGCTGCGGAACCATTGAGCTAAATCCCTGGCTCCCCTCTCCTTTTGATATAGGAGAAATATAACTCCCAACTTGACAAATTTCAAATACACCAAATTCATGTCCCTCAAAATCTATGAATAAATTCCAAGGAACAACAGAGGTTAAGAATAAGAAAGATTTGACCAGGGATACAGCTCAGTGGTTTCACTGCCTGCTGTGCAAGCGCAAGGAGCAGAGTTCGATCCCTGGTACCAAAATAAAAGAATAAGAAAGATTGGGCCAGGGATTTAGCTCAGTGGTTCCACCACCTGCCTGGAAAGCACAAGGTCCCAATTTTGATCCCCGGTACCAAAAATAAATAAATAAAATAAAATAAGGAAGATTTATTGAGAGATAGCCCTGAGAGACAGGAGGGGTCCCAAAAGTAGGTTGCTCTTTGTCAGGGGTAATTTACACAGCAAAGTCACAATGTGGGTACAACTTGGGTTAAACTACAATCACCCTATAGAATTACAAGTATAGCTGCTTAGCGAATACTGATCCAATAGGGAAGCGAGTCATGTAGCAAGAGCATATGGAAAGAACAAAGGCACTTTTGGAAAGGAATGGGTCTAGATGCTCTGGTCACCCACTGGGTGACTGATAACTATCTGGACTTTACTGGACCAGGTGATACCAATCACAGTACAATCTCAAGTTATTGTTTATCCCTCAGGCAGTCATGTAGGTCTGGTCATTGCATCCTTATCTGGAGGCCTCTTTGAGTCCCTGAGTTCGATTCCCAGTATGAAAAAAAAAATTATCTTGAGGACTGGACTTCAGTGGCTGCGCCTCAGACACAGTTTTCATGTGTTCTTGTCTTTTGCACTGACTCTCTGAGAGCCTGTCCCTGTCTGACTGCCTGTTAATTTTTATCTAACTTAGCTGTCTATAATACTTTCTGCTTCTTCTTTAAAAATGTATTTCTTATTATCCTAACAGTACCACAAAAGAGAGAAAGAGAGACAAAGACAGAGAGGCTTGGGATGTAGCCCAGTGTTCCCTGGCTTCAATCTCCAGTGACAAATTCTGAAGAAAAAAGTCATCCTTTTCCCCATCAGGTGGGTCATTTGGGTTGCATCCTTGGAAATTTTCTGGCAAGCACCCTCCCAGGATGTGAGAAGCCCTATTACCTACTCTATTTAACCCTCCAACCCCCTGAGGCCACCCCTCCTGCTTCAGCATCCAGGGCTCCATGATCTAGCAGTTCACTGGTGTATGGAGGACTCAGACCTGGCCTCCACAGCAGCCAGTAACTCCCGGGGAGAATCCGGAAAATAAACAGTTGGTAGCCAAAATGAAAAAAAGTGGGTAAATGTATGAACAGGATTGAGATAGGAAGGCAGAACATGGCTAAAACTGGCTGGGAAAGGGGGCGTGACAAGATCCCAGAATATGTGCACAGAACAGTTCCCAAAGCCCTGCACATGGACTTCTCACAGGAACTCCAGCAGGTTTTCCATAGATGGCCTAGACCTGAGGTCAGCCTGAGGAGTAGGTGATACAAAAAGGACAGCCCACATTGAGTTTTTGCCACTAGGTTTGCTCTTCCTTGGTGACTCGCCTTTAGGCTGTAGGGTGTACTTCTTTTCCTATTTTTACTTGGCCCAAACTTGCTCTTCAGAGCCTCTTTCTTTTCCTACTAGTACAGTTAGAAACAAAGGAGCTGAGTGAGTCACTCCCTTCCCTCCACCCTGTGGTTATACATGCTTCTATTATCCTAAGAGAGATGAAAAATAACATCGCAAAAGTCTAAGAGATTGCAAGCTGTAGGCACCAGTGAGATTCAATGGGAGGCACCTAAGGCTAGAAGTGTCTGGCCTTTAAATGCTAAAAGCCTGAGTTACAAACACCCCCCCCAACACACACACACACACACACACACTTTTCCCTTTTCCCAGTTTCTGCTGCTACCTTCCCCTGATCTTCAATAAACGTAGATACTTATATTGGGTATATGCTTGGCAGTTCTTTCCATGTCTTACACAGGAACCTGGACTATTACTGGCCCATTCAACTGTAACTCTACCTTTAATAAAACTTCGCTACAATTTGTGCTCCTCTGGACCAATTCTTTGCTCAGGATAGAAAGAACCTAGAAACCACCTCGAGAAAGAGACTCCAGCACCCCAAAACCCAGTAACAGGATGTGAGTTGCTTCCTGAGTCAGGAGGTGATGCAAGGTGAAGAGTAGTAACTTGGAGATCCCCAGAAGATAGAAAAAGGACATGTCAGGAAGCGGCACAGAGTTCTGACTTTTCAAGAAAGCTGATTATTGACCACTTAAGAAAAATCCGACACTTTTTCTGGAGTGTGTGCAACAGACACTATCGTTTTCATTTTGCAAGGGGCCTCTGAGATATTAACCAATTTGCCCAAAGTCATCCAGACAGTAAGCAGGAGGGGAGCCCTCGGCCTCTTCTTCCCGCCCCAGGTACCATCTCCTACCCCCCTCCTTTCTTTAAGCCTTTTCTCTCAACTCCTTCCCAGCTAGTTTCTCAGTCTCTTTTCTCGGAAGTTGGGTTGTTTTTGGTTTTGGGGGGGGGGTGGTACTGGGGATTGAACTCGGGTCCTTGCACTTGCGTAGGAGGCGGCGAAACCACTGAGCTAAATCCCCAACCCTCGGAAGTTTTTCCGGGGTTAACTAGAATCGTGAGAAAGAACGAGTCCAGATAATTAGGGTTTCTCACTCACTACTTGTGGGCTCTCTGTAACCCACGCCTGATTGTAGAGAGAATCAAACTCCCTGCCCTGCCTTCTTCTCCACGCGGCTGTGAGGATCAAAAGAGCTTTAAGAATTGGATGAGGTTCCTTCGCTGACCTTCAGGCTTCCGTCCCTGGCGCCCTCGGTTTGCCACATGCTGGCGCAGGAACCTACACACGTTTCATTCGGCCTCGGGAGAAAGGGCCAACAGGGCAGGTGTGTCCGTCTCTCCTGGGCGGGGCTGTAGCTTCCGGGCCCTCCCTGGGCCCCGACTGGGCAGGGCGCGGGTGAAGTTAGGCAGCCCCAGGCGGAGATGACCCGGGATAGAGAGCGAAAGGAGGGAGCCAAACGCCCTCAGCTGCTATCTCCGCGCTCAGCCTCTGCATCCGTCCATGAACCCAGGGTCCAACGTTTCCTCCCGCCAGTGACAAAACCTCCGCGCCCCGGGAGCCCACCCGCAGCCAGAGTCCGCCTCCACCCCCGCACCAGGGCAGGGAGAGTTAATTCTACTGTACCAGCCTCGGCCGATTCCGGGGGGCCGGATCGCCCAGAACGCCTCCCATTGGCCGCGGAGCCGGCTCAACTCTGATTGGCCGAGGCTCTTGGCTGCGGCTCTGCGAGGGTCCCCATTGGCGCCCCGCTCCAGGGACTGGAGTGTGGCGACCCGGCCTTCGCAGGCTGCCTAGGTTAAAGGTGCTCCGGGCTCGGGTAGCTACCTCGGGACGCTCAAAGTGCCCCCTGCTTTCCTGATCCAGCTGTCGTTGCTGTCCCAGCGACACTACCGGATCTTCTGGATCCTTTTCTTCCTGCTGGTTTTCTTTTTCCTGCCTTTCTGGCTTCCATCTCCCAGCTCCTCATTTCTCCCTCTCTCCTTCCTGTGCCCCATAGCCTGCCAGCCCCAGCATCCTACCTGTCAGCTCCTGACTTCTACCCCTCTTTGACCTCAGATCCCTTGGCCAACAGGCCTGTCATAACCTTCTTGTCAGAGTGTCCTGCACTCATCTTTCTTCCCTCTTTGCCAGCTCCTTTTAGCTCCAAATTCAGTTTACCCTTGACTTCTTGACATTTGACCGTCACGCTTGATTCTAGAGCTCTATTCCTACTTCTACTTCTTTTTGGGCGGGGGCGGGGGGTGGTACCGGGGATCAAATTTGAAACCTTGCGCTTGCGAGGCAGGTGGCAGCACCACTGAGCTAAATCCCCGGCCCTAAATTTCTACTTCTTGCAGCCTGGACTGCAGAAGCTGGGGTCCTCCCCTGATTTCTGACCCTCCATTCCGAGGTTACTGCTGTACCATGGACTTCTTGATGAGTGGTCTGGCAGCCTGTGGGGCCTGTGTGTTTACCAATCCCCTAGAGGTTGTGAAGACCAGGATGCAATTGCAGGGAGAACTGCAGGCCCCAGGCACCTATCAGCGGCACTACCAAAACGTCTTCCATGCCTTCTTCACCATCGGGAAGGTGGATGGCCTGGCTGCCCTGCAGAAGGGCCTGGGCCCTGCGCTTGTGTACCAGTTCCTGATGAATGGCATCCGACTGGGCACCTACGGGCTGGCCGATTCTAGTGGCTACCTGCACACAGCAGAAGGTACCCACAGTCCTGTCCGCAGTGCAGCAGCTGGGGCCCTGGCTGGGCTCATGGGAGCCTATTTGGGAAGCCCCATCTACATGGTAAGAAGAGGGGTCTTGCCTGGGGCCTTTGGGGCAGAGCCTTCATGTAGAGTGGGAGGGACCCTGGTCCTTCACAAGGGAATAGGCAGCTGGCTGCTGTTCCCTTGCAAGCAGGGAAGAATGTTAGGAAAGTGCTGGCAGGACTTAGGGCCTTATGATCTGCTCTATATACATCCATCCAATGGACTCAATCAAATGTGTCAATGAAGATTATGGCCTTTGGAATCAGCCTTTCTAGAACTCAGATTCTGTCTTTGAAAATTAACTCATTCAACCAGGCCCACACCTGTAATCTCAGCACTAAGGAGGCTAAAGCAGGAGGATCACTACAAGTTCAAGGCCAGCCTGGGCTATATATAGTGAGTTCAAGGCCAGCCTGAACTACATAGGGAGGTCTTGTCTCAAAAAACCAAAACCAAAACAAAAAAAATTAACTCACTGTTAAGCTTCAGTTGCCACATCTGTAAAATGGGGGTAAGTGAATAATACCTTTTCTGTGTGGTTATTGTTTTTGTTTTTTTGTTTTTGTTTGGTACCGGGTATCAAACTCGGGACCTCGAGCTTGAGAGGCAGGCAGCAGAACCACCGAGCTAAACCCCTAGTTTTGTGTGGTTATTGAGAGGAGATTGAGGGAGAATGAAGTAACACATGTAAACCACTAGTATAAATCCTGGCAAATAGTAAGCATTTGATAGATAGTATTGCTGAACTGCCTTATGGTTATTACCTGATTTTGAGGTTGGATTTGTATAGGTGAGGATGAGGAATCTGAGTAACATTCATCAGCAAGAGTAGGGGTCAGGAAGGTTCTAAGCATCACATAATTACAACTGCAGTCTGCTCTTTTGAGTTATCAGATATAAGTGAAGTGTTGGGAACCCAAAGCCCAGAGAGGTGAAGTAATCAGCTGAAACTCTCACAGCTGCTTATTGCTGGAAGTAGGCCCTGCTTAGTGCACTAAGAGAGCAGGAGGCAAAGTGTTCTGGAGGAGAAGCAACATGGTCTTGCTCCCAGGTTATGAGGTTCAGGACCTTTTCAAAATCAGTATAAGCCAGGTATGATGGCACACACCTGTAGTCCCAGCTACAGCAGCTGAGGTGGGAGGATCACTTGAGACCCATCTCAAAAAAATAAAAATTTTAAAAAGGCACTCCAAAGTCAGCTGAACACATACCCCTATGAGTCCTGGGGGCCAGAGAGGACATTTTGGCCAGTTTGATAGAGCCTGGTCAAGGTGGTAGCAGCTCTGCTCTGGAAATAGGAGCTGCCATGAGAGGCCTGGCACCTGGGTCTTGCCTAACATGAAGTCTTAGGAAATACTGCCATTCTCCAACCTCTCCATCCCCCACCCCCAGTGCCCAAGGGAAAGAGGATGTGGAGGGGGAAGGGTATCTTGCATTGCTAGGAGATCTGTCCCCTGGGATTGGAGCCAAGGGACACAGAGTCTCATGACCAATTTATTAAGTGGGGACAACAATAATTATCAGATTAAAAGGGTACTCATTCCTTAACACTCTAAAGGAAGTCTGAGGGGGTCTCTAAAGTAGGAAGATGGCCAGTGGGGGATGGACTGTGACATCTCTTGTTTCCAGGTGAAGACACACCTACAGGCACAAGCAGCATCTGAAATTGCTGTAGGGCACCAGTATAAGCATAAGGTGAGAGGTCCCCAGACTTACTGGAGTGCTCACCCACCCTCTCCCATTTCCTCCCAGCTTTCTGCCTGCACTCAGCAGCTCTAACCCTGGCCACTGCTCTGCCCAGCCCATCGTGCAGCCCCACTTTGCACCTGGAGCCCACCTAGACCCTTATGTGTGCTTGTTCCTCAAATCTTCTGCAGCTGTTTCTCCTGCCCCATTTGTCTTGCCCCAGTGATGTCCTCATTTCCCTACTCTGGGCTGGCAAGGGGTTATAGACAACTGAGGGTCCACATTCTGGTTCTAAGCTCACATTAGATTGGTTGTCTGGATAAAAGGTGTACTAATTTAAAAAAAAAAAAAAAAGGAGTATTAAGGCCCACTCCTTGACAGTGTTAGGGGGTGGCAGCCCCTGATGTTGAAGTGACTAAACCCTGCCCCCATGGTCTTCCCCCTACCAGGGCATGATTCAGGCACTAACCAAGATTGGCCAGAAACATGGACTAGTGGGGTTGTGGCGTGGGGCCCTGGGCGGCCTCCCCCGAGTTGTCGTCGGTTCCTCCACCCAGCTGTGCACCTTCTCATCCACCAAGGACCTCTTGAGCCAGTGGGAGGTACTGCCCAGGAAGGAGGGATGGGCAGCCAAATGGAGGTGGGCCCTTGAGGGGACAGTGCCAATGTCCAGATGTCGGGGAGCAACAGGAGGGCTTGGGGACTCTTCCCACAGTTCTCTTGTCACTTCCTCCCATAAGAGATACCTGAGCCTTCAGGGTACACTGGCTTCCTCCTTCACTGAGTTATCACATTGACTTATAATTGCTGGAGTAAAAGCTTTCTGACTTACAGCTCTCAGCATCCCCAGAGCATGGCCTGTCCAGTCTTAGGGATTGAATGATTGGCTGATTGACAAAGTTCTTCCTCTTTTATCCTGTAGATCTTTCCTCCGCAGAGCTGGAAGGTGGCTCTGGCAGCTGCCATGGTGAGTGGCATTGCAGTAGTCCTGGCCATGACACCCTTTGATGTGGCAAGCACAAGGCTCTATAACCAGCCCACGGATGTTCAGGGCAAGGTAAGAGAGTGCTCCGGGGTGCAGGCAGGCAGGAAAAGCTTGGGGTTGGGGAGCAGATTGTGGGTGCAGGTGGGACAGACTCAAATGCAGCTCACAAGGGTAAGAGCTCTGACAAGATCCTTTCCTGTGCTCTCCCTTCCTCTCCAACATGATCCAGGGCCTCATGTACCGGGGGATCCTGGACGCTCTGCTGCAGACAGCTCGGAAAGAGGGCATTTTGGGCATGTACAAGGGCATAGGTGCCTCTTACTTCCGTCTCGGCCCACATACCATCCTCTCCCTCTTCTTCTGGGACCAGCTGCGCTTCCTCTACCACACGTACATTAAGTAACAGCCAATTACCCACACTCCACTAGATTGACACTTCTGCCTCCACTGCCATATCTTGGTGACTACTCACCATGTTACTTATCATGCAAAGGGGGATAGTCAACCCCATTCCCTATCTGTTCTCTCAGGGTTGAATCACTACAAGCAGTAGTTTCCCTCCCTCACTTAGATGTTGCTCTCTCGTTCCCACCACCCTTGTATACTTCACACTCCTCTCTCAGGGCTGAACCACTCACTCCAAAGTGTATTTTCTCCCTCTTTTTATTGTCAGCCTTGGGTTCCTACTCCTCCCATGAACAGCTTTAAACTTCCTCCTCCAAGGCCAAAGGGAATTGGGGAAACCCAGGTGTCCTGTTATTCAAAGGCATAGAATTATATTGATTATAAAGTCAGTTTATTTCTGCAGAGAGATGTCTTGTGTTTATCCATGGGGAAGAAGTAAGAGGAAACCCAGGTATTCAACCTCTTTTTCTCCCTCCCAGAACTTCGTCCCTAAGTCCTTAGCAGCATTATGCAGTGCTTCAGTATCTTTACTGGGGACCAAAGATGTTAGGATCATGAAGGGTCAGGCTGGTCACTAGCTGTTCAAAGTCACCCAGGTTCCAGGAAGGAGATGATAGATTTTCAGGGCCAAGAGATGACCTGTGGTCAGGGCTTGGGGGTGAGGGAACACAGGGAGAAAGAACAGCATTCAAGCTTGAGGTTTGCAACTTCCCATTTCTGGTTCCCCGGAGGACACAGTTATCTGTGACCTCAAGCATCTGGCCCCTTTCTGACTCCTTGGAGGATCCCACCTGCCAATCTCCTTCCTCTGTCCATCCAGCCTAGCCCCAGACATGAACCACCCGCCCTTTCTCTTCTCCTTACGGGGGTTGATTGAAGGTGACCAAGAGATCAGTCTGGTACCGAGGCACTCGCAGCAAGGCTTGATGCAGTGTCACATCCTTTGCTACCTAAGAGATCAGAGTCAGGATGCTTACCTGGATCCCTAGCCTACCCACCCCCCTCCCCGCTCCAGGACATCTCACACTCCCTTGGCCCTCACCTGCTGGTTTTCCTTAGCTACCTGCTGCTTGCCAGAGAGGACCCAGGCTTCTTGACAGCAGCCTCTCAAAGCCAGGTTCTCCAGATTCAGGGGCTGCACAGACTCCACTTGCAGGACCCTAGACCCCTGCACCCGGCCAACGTCCTCAAAATGATACCTGAATTGGCACAGCAGAGAGAGGAAACTCTCAAAGCCTACCCGCCCGCCCCCCCCCTCCCCCAGCATCTTTCGTTCACTTTGGTCCGCACAGTACGTATTGCTCTGGGGAGTTCTCTTCCTGATAACCGTCCAGCCACAGGCCCCGCCTACCTCCTCGGCTCTGGCCCTCCCATTGGCCAGCCCCCTTCCTCACCGAGCAGCTGCTTCGCCCTGCACGTGGGCCTGCAGCTCCAGAAGTTCCACGATCAGGCTCTGGTCAGTCCTGGGATGACAGAAAACTTCTTGGTTGTCCGGGACGGGTCGGAGGTCGCTGGGAAGAGGCGAAGCAGACACTGGTTGATTCTGGCTTCTTCCCGCAACCCACCCAGTCGGCCTCCACTGGCGCCTGGGCTTTCTCACCTTACGTCAATGGCCCCACGGGGGAAGATAGCGGAGAAGGCACCCCCGAAAAGTGGAGAGGCTTTCGTGGGCTCCATGGGCCACTAGGGTACGGGCTTTACACAAGTTTGAAAGAAACCCACGTGGCCACGAGGCATCACCTCACTAGGTTTCGCAGCGGCCACCGCCTCCTCCCCGTTTGCTTACTTAGTTCCTGGACCTTTAAGAGTTGGCTTCGCCCTGCTATCGCGCGGGCCAATCGGAGCCCTCTTCTTGGGGGCGGAGCCCAGCGGCGCTGGGCTCCGATGCCTCGCTAGGTGACGGGCACGGGGTGCGACCGCCTCAAATCTGGCTTGCTGCTCAGATTTCTGTTTAGGATTTGTGACGCCCTCCGTCCTCACCAGCCCGCTCTCGTCAGTCTTCTCTCCTTTTAAAGGGCTCGAGTCTTCTAAGGTCGCTTGAGACCTCTTTAAGGACAGTTGATAATCAAAGGTGGAGTGTCCTGAGTCAAGGGAGAATAGTTTCAGGGGTTTCTTGGGGCTTCTTGATGGCGAGTGGGCAGCCAACCAGACCACTAATTCCTGGATCCCACTCTGGGAATTAGGAAAACAATAGGTCTAGGTGTGGGTGTCACATCATCCTGCAAGTGACGCCCAGCCTGAGGATTATAGAGCTAATCCCCCTGAAATCTTTGCTTTGGGAAGGGGGGGGGGAGAGCTACCCCTTACACCTGGACGGAAGCACAAATTAAACCCTCTGTTGTTTTTCTTTTACGGATTTTTAGTGTTCTTTAAGTGTTTGTTCAACTTTATCCTCCTGGTTAATTTCTCCATTCATCTTTGATCCCCAGCACCTGGCAATGTGTTTAAAGCATAATAGGCCATTTATATATTGTTGAGTGATTGAATAAACCCATTAACGAATATGGCTGGGACCCAAGCGGTCATGCATGATTACAGGTGGCACCTATTTTCCACCAATAACTAGGCAAGGGATTCTTATCCTGAAGCTCTGTAGATACTAACATCTTAATGAAAAGAAAACAAGAGCACATATTATTGGTTCCTTAACTTTGTAGGCCCTATGTGAAGGAGTGGCCATCCAAAGGCAATTGGTACACCTGCTTCACTGAAAGTGAACAGAGGAGCCTGCTTTAAGTCTTAAAGGTTGATTCAGAGAATTCACCAGGGCATCCTGGGGTATTCTAGCCAAGGGAGCATAGAGGCAAAGAATTGAGGATGGGAGGACAAGTTATCAGTTTGTGAGGGGAGAGGAAGGGAGTTGTGGATATAGCCAAGTGTACAGAAATTTTGTGGAACCCTCTAAGGAGCTTGCACTCCTCATTTCTTTTTTTCTTTTGGTACCGGGGATCGAACTCGGGTCCTTACACTTGCGCAGCTGGCGGCAAAACCACTGAGCTAAATCCCTGGCCCACACTCCTCATTTCTTACTGCAGGCATCAAACTTCTCTCTGAGCCTCTCTTCCTTACATCTAAAACTTGGTTGGGCCAGCGATTTAGCTCAGTGGTTTCACCGCCTGCTGTGCAAATGCAAGGACATGAGTTCAATCCCCGGTACCAAAAAAACACAAAAAAACAAAAAATAAAACTTTGTTAAGATTGAAATATGGATGTAGTTGAATCTGAATCTGTTTCTGGGCAAAGACTGTGAACTAGATTTGCCCTGTGAAGAATTCCAGAGAGAGGAGAGGAGTGCAATGGGTCCCAGAGGGAAGGGAGGAGCCTTACCATGGGCTCCAAGGCAGCCAGCTTAGAGGGTTCTTCCCCATCCTGCTTCTGTTGAATGGGAGTGAGTGACCAAGCTCACTGTCCCTCTCATTTCTGCCCACCTACCATCTGACCCTCCTCCCCACTGAAGGCAACGTTGGCTCTGGCTATTTTTGAAGTCAAGCAGATCAGAATTCCTTGGAAAGGCACTGGCAAGGACACAGAAGTTAGGATCCTAGCACTGGCCACAAGCCATACAAGCCTATTCATGGGTTGGGAAGAGGAAGTCTTTTTTTTTTTTTTTTGTACCAGGGATCGAACTCGGGACCTGGCGCTTGCGAGGCAGGTGCTGGAACCACTGAGCTAAATCCCCCGCCCAGAGGAAGTCTTTTTAAAAGATTTTTTAATATGCGCTTTTCTGTATAAGTCTTTGTTTTTTGATTTTTTCTTTTTTGGTACCAGGGATCGAACTCGGGGCCTTGCGCTTTTGGGGCAGGGAGCGGAAACACTGAGCTAAATGTTGGCCCAAGGAAGAGGAAGTCTTACTAGAGAGACTGAGGAGAAAGCCCCCCAACGTCCTCACTGTTAGACTGTGGCATGTCACATGTCTGCTGTGGACCTTGGGCAGTTGGGGACTCCTGGCCCCCTATAGTTCTGTGAGCTCTTGGTATAGATGAGCTCTTCTAGGTGGTGGAAAGCGTGGGCACTGGGCCATATCTCCTCTGGGAGAGTGTGAGGTAAAAGGCTTCACTGACTTGACACATCTCCATTTTTACTTCCACTTCCCTCTCTCCCTTTGTATCACCTCTGCTGGCTCCCCAGTGTATTTAGATTCAAATTCCTCAAGAGATGGGATCTCAATTGGGTCACTTAGTTGCTGTTCAATCTGGAAGTACCTGTTTGGCAAGTTCTCCTGCTAATCTCTTCCCAGGCCACCAGTGAAATCCTTAGTTGGTCCAGCTAACTATGCTAGGATAATGGGTATTATGGGACAAATCTCAGTACAAGATAGCCTGTGGCTACTTTTCTCAGGAGATGTGTGTGTGTGTGTCCTACTGTCATGCCAGTGGTTGCAGTAGACCTGTAACTGCTTGACTCCGTGCCTCTAGGACATTCCCTTGCCCAATGCCTTGCAGGCCATTGATGCTGTCTGAATTGGGAGGAAATGTCCCAGAACCTTCCCTTTGAGAACATCAAGAGATGGACCTGAACCAGAGATGACAAAATACCTAGCATCAAGCATCCCTTTGGAAAGAGTTAGGGCAACATATTTCTATTAAGTAAGGGTGTTAGCCATTTTTCTACCATGGACCCTTTTGGGAGTTGGGTAAAGTTTATGAACCCCTAGTTGGAATAATGTTTTGAAGCACACTTGTGCGTGGGGGGGGGGGTAGTGCTGGGGATTTAACCAAGAGCTTTGGCTCATGCTAGGCAAATGCTCTACTACTGAGCTACATCCCTAGCCCTAGAATAATGTTTTAAAATTCATAATAAAGTTATAGAAATAGAAAAGAAACTAAATGATTTTTATTTATTTATTTATTTATGGTACTGGGGTTTGAATGCAGTGCCTTACTCAGGCTAGGCAAGTTCTCTACCACTGAACTACATCCCCAGCCCATACAATAATGAGATCTAACAGCAGGCCTAATAGATGTAATATCAGACTAGTGATGCATATAAATCACAGTTCAAGACATCCACAACAACTATAATGTAGAAATATCTGTGAACACTATTGTGACAAAGAAGTGACAGGTACTTTTTTTTTTTTTTGTACCAGGGATAGAACTTGGGACCTTGTGCTTTCGAGACTGGCAGTGGAACCACTGAGTTAAATCCCCAGCATGGTACTTCTAATTTTACTATTTTGCTCTCTACACTCAGTGAAATGCAATGAAAAATTGCAGCTAAGAGATTATCAAGAATAAAGATATAATTTTTTTCTACTCACATTCAATGACTGGCAGTTAAGAAGTCCAGCTATGCAGAATTATGTGTCCCTAGCCATGTACTATGTTCTAGGGGAGAATCTGAAATCATATGAGAGCTAAGAGTGTGGCTCAGTAGTAGAGAGCTTGCCTAGCATGCAAGAGCCCCTGGGTTCAAGGCTCAGCACCTCAAAAAGAAAGGAGAAAAAACCCACAGAAGTGTGAAACTTTTGTCCCATAGGTACCCCAGTCATGAGGGCAGCTAGGGCATACTACAATTCACATCCTGTAAAATAATAGACATTAGGGTCTCCCACTTAGTCCCCAGCTAAGAAATCTGCCTTGAAGAGATGCCCAAGGTTTTATGGAAATCAACAGTGGGGCTGGGGATTTAGCTCAGTGGCAAGTGCCTGCCAGGCAAGTATGAGGCCCTGAGTTCAATCCCTGGTACCAAAAAAATAAGAAAGATAGAAATCAACAGTGTCTATAGCAGAGTTTTGTTTTTGTTTTTTTGCTACAGTAGATTTCTAAGCAAGGGCTTGATATTATGGGGGCGGTGTTTGAGAGACACCAGCATGTCCTTGTCTTCAGGGCCTTCTATAGCTGTTCACCTAGTCTCCTTTTTGCAGTTTCCTAGGCCCATATCTCACAATTCTCTCTTCATATTCTATGAGATAGATACTTTATTTTTTTTCCTGGTGCTAGGGATTGATCCCAGGATCTTGCTTGTGTGAGACAAGCACTGTACCCCAGAGCCATATCCCCAGCCCTTTCTACCTTCTTTGAAGACATGCATCCCTACGTGCCCAAGCTGGTCTCAAACTTCCAGGCCTTCTACCTCAGCCTCCTGAGTGGCTGGGTTTACAGTGTGCACCAGTACACATGGGTATTTTTTTTTTAATGATAAGTCTCACTATGTTGTCCAGTCTTGTCACTGAGTTGTACCTCGCCTGCTCCATTAGTATTTATTGACTGGATGTTGTATAAGAGAAAGAAGGTTATTTACCAAGACTCACAGCAGAAAATGGGACATGGACTCCTGGGCTCAAGAGACCCTCCTCCCACAGCCTTCCAAGTACCTGGGACTATAGGTGCCTACCACCATGCTGGGCTTACTATGGGTACTTTGAACTTTCCTCAGTCCCTTGATTGAGTCAACTTCTTTCATGTCTCTGGGCATTTGTACATGCTATACCTTCTGCCTAAAACATTCCCCCTACTTTACTCACTAGCACACCCTCAGATCTCCAGAAAACTTTTTTTTTTTCCTGTGCTGCCTCATCCATGCTGGGCAAGTGCTCTACTTCTGAGCTATCCCCCCAGCCCTACAGAAACATTTCCTGGGTTAACTGCTTCCCCTATGGGCTCCTGTGGCCACACAGGTACCTCAGGTACCTCACTGTATTGTAACACCAAACACCAAGGGGGGCAGGAGCCACCTGTCTTTCACCTTTAGCTCCTGATGAATTGTATATTGGTAGCCTGTAAGCATTTATTGAATGAATATTGCCCAAGAGACAGGAGGTTACTTATCAAGACTAGTTAAGAGATGATATATAATAAAGAACATGATTATTCTTTGTTCCTAGTTCCCAGTAAGGACATATTAAATCTTTGAAATTTCCAAGTTATAGTTCTTTGTTATTCATCATGAGCCCTGGTAGTTTATGCTAATGAGACAGTTCATGGTGGGCACCTAGATACCTTATGCTAAGGAGATGAATCAGGATGAAATAGGCCACACCAGAAAGACCTGCCACATGATTGAGGGTGGGAACTTTGATGCATTTGATGTCAGCAATATAAAGCCCAATAGAGCCGAGTTGTGGTGGTGCAAATTTTAATCCCAATACTCAGGAGGCTGAGGCAGGAAGATTGCCACAAGTTTGAGGCCAGCCTGGGGTACATAGTGAATTTGAGACCAGCCTGAACTACATAGTGAGAACTTGTCTCAAAAAAATGGGGCTGGGGATTTAGCTCAGTGGTTCTGCCACCTGCCCCACAAGTGCAAGGACCCAAGTTCAATCCCCGGTACCAAAAAAATAAAAAAATAAAAAGCAAAAAAAATCCAGAAATTCTGGGTACAACCTCAGCGAAGCTTCCTGATTGGCGAACACACTGATGTGCCAAAGGGTGACACACCTTGACTTCCTGGGAAGAGAACATGGAAGTTCAGGTCTTGGGACTCATCCCAACTCCCAACTTTGCCTGTCTATCCTTAAAATAAAACTGTAATCATAAGTATACTTAGTGCTTCCCTGAGTTCTGAGTCATTCTAGTGAATTATCAAACCCACAGTGGTCAAGGGTTTCTAAACACAGCTCTGCTTTGTCACAGTGAGAGTAACCTGGGGACACCAAGGTTTGTGTCTGGTGTCTGACTTGAAGGCTGTCTTGTGGCAGACAGTTCTGAACTTGTGGGATCAACTGACACTAACTCCAGCTGACAAACACGAGTTGTGCTACAGTATTCATGGAGTGAGGAGGCACTAGACAAGTACAGACAGGAGGGGAAGAGATGAAGCAGGAAGGCAGTGCGCAGGGAAGCAGGAGGGCTGATCCACAGGCATGGGGGGAAAATGAAGAGCTGGTTCAAAGGTGGAGACCTGGCCAAGAGAAGTGGAGATGCCAGGGGTAGAATTGGGAAATTGGAGGGTTTGGTACTGGGGAAGGGGAAGGGGAAATGTAGCCTCTGTTCTTGCTTCTAAGCCACAAAATTGGCCGCTTGACTCTATGTCCCCTACATTCCACCATTAAGTCCAGTGTCTCTGAGGCTGCCATTCACGTCTATTCTGTTTGTTTGTTTGTTCTTTTTTTTGAGACAGGGCCTGGATATGTTGTTCAGGCTGCCCTTGAACTCACAGTGATCCTCCTGCTACCACGGGCAGCCATTCATCTGTTCAATTTAGAATTATCAACACCAGTTGTCTTAATCCATTTGTTTTTGTTATAATTGTTGTTGAATAAGCAATACTGGGTAATTTATGAGGAAAAGAGATTTATTCAACTCATAATTCTGGAAGATGAAGGTGGACACAGTGGCACATGCCTGTAACCCTAGCTTCTTAGGAGGCTGAGGCAGAAGAATCACAAGTCTGAGCCCAACCTGGGCAACTTGGTGAGACCCTGTCTGAAAACTGAAAAATTTTAAAAGGCCTTTGGATGTAGCTCAGTTTGAAGGTTCTAGGTTCAATCCCATGCCGCAAAACAACAACAACAATTCAAGTGTGTGTGAAGCCCTGGATTCCCCAGTACTCGAAAAAAAAAAAATAGCATAGTGGCACACACCCACACTGTGGAGGCTGAAGCAGGAAAATCGAGGCAAGTTCAAGGCCAGCCTAGGCTACTAGATATTGAGTTCAAGGTCAGCCTGAACTACATAGCAAGATCCTGCCTCAAACACAAAACAAAACAAAGTCGAGTTCTGGAGGCCGGGAAGTCTGAGATTAGGCAGCCACATCTGCTTGGCTTCTGGTGAGGGTCTCATGCTGATTAAGCTCATGGCAGACCGCAGAAGAGCAAGTGGGCAGGTGCAGACCTTGGGTCTGGAGCTGGCCAACAGCAGCATGTCCCCATCCCCAAATGAGTTATGTGCCCCTCCCCGCTTCTGCCAACCCTTAGTTGTGACTTCTTAACAGATGCATCCCCTTGTGCATCACACCTGTTTCTCAGGTGCAGTTTGGACACTCATGGGAGACAGGGTGTGTGGTGGCAGATATTAAACCTGGTGGCCTGAGTCTGAAGAAGGGAAATGAGGGGGTCCCATCACAGCCTTTCAGAATCCCGTGGACTGCCATGGAGAGGGGCAAGCCTCTCTCATGGGCAGGGTGAGAAGAGGTTTCTTTGATTTACAAGCCAGCCAGGATCCCTGGTTGTTGCTGTTTTGTGTGTGTGTGTGTGTGTGTTGTGTGTATGTTTGGTACTGGAGATTGAACAAAGGTCCTCTGCACTGAGCAACATCCTCAGTCCTTTTTATTTTTTATTTTGAGACAAGTTCTTTGCTAAGTGGCTCAGGCTGGCCTTGAATTTTCCATCTTGCCTCAGCCTCCCAGTATCTGGGTTTACACACACACACCACCACACCAGCAGAATACCTGTTTTCCACCCCTCACCCCGTACCAGGTGTCTAACTCAGGACCTTGAGCTTGCCAGGCAGGCACGGCACCACTGAGCTACATCCCAGCCTTTTTTTTTTTTTTTAACTGAAGATTTATTTTGGCTCACAATTTTTTTTTTTTGTACAGAGAATCAAACTCGGGATCTCTCACTTGCCCAGCAGGTGCTGCACCACTGAGCTACATCCCCTGCAGAATACCTGTTCTTAAACCCAGTCCCTTGGAATCTTTTAGAAGGTGCCATCCCTCTTCAAGTCCTCAGATCCCAACCTCCAAAGCACCACATAGTTGAGCCCCTCCACCCCCCATACCGAGGATGGAACTCAGGACCTTGTGCTTATGAGGCAGGCGCAGTGCCACTGACCTAAATCCCAGGCAGTTGAGCTCCTTTCATCTGCTTTACTTGGCCAAGGCCATTTCCTGAGTTCCCACAGGTGAGATGTCTGGGAGTGGAGAGGGCTGGGAAACAATCTAGAGGAGTTTGCCTTGGGGTGAAGACAGGGTCAGCTGAGGTAGGACTAGTGGGAAAGGAAAACAAGCCAGGTCCCTAGTCCCTTCTATTACCATGACTACCTTTCCAGGGGCATCCCAGGACACACCAGAAACAGGCAGTGGAAAGCCACTCAGCTGGTTGGACTACATTACTGGTGGCCATTCATTCCTTCTCAGCCTCTGCGTTTGCTGCCAACCACTTCAATGTACAGCTCCCAGGTCCTGCACACTCCCCCCCACCAGTAACTTTCCCCACCTTCATCCCAGTGACCCTCAAATCTTCATCTCCATTCCAGGTGCATTCTGAGTATATCCTGAATACTGCCACTTGCATGTCCCCCAGAGGCCTCAAACTCAATATACCCTAAGCGTGTCCTCCTCTCATGGTTGGTGAAGTGATCATTTGCCCCACAGTGCAAGCAAGAAGCCTGGGTATCATCATTGGCTCCTCTCTTTCCCCCATGTCCACTTCCTAGTGATTCTACCCCCTATCTCGCGAATCCTTTCATTTCTCTCCATCTCCAATGCCACTGCTCTGGTCTTAAACTGCATTATTTCTGCCTGGATAGCTTTCTCCCTGGAGTCCCCACATCCTCTCTTGCTTTCCTCTCCAACAACAGTGATCTTCAGAATCGCAAATCTGCTCATGTCTATCACTTATATCGATTCCTTCAAATGGTTTCCTGTTCTTCAATTTAACTCCCAGGTCCCTTCACATGTTCTGATAGGCCTTTGATTTTGCCTATTGTTTCCCATTTGTCCTTAATGTACCAGACAGACTCGCTTTTGTTCTTTCTTCCACTGCAAGCACTTATTTAGAAGCTTTTGTTCTTTCTTAAGTGACTGTGTCTCTTGCCTCTGAGGCTTGGCAAATACTGTTTTCCTGGAATGCCACCCCGCCCTTCCATGTAATAAATTGTTCTGCTGAACCCATCATTCTGAGTTCAGCTCACCCAAGGAATCCTTCACTGAGTGGTTTGGCCCTGCATACCCCCTCAAGTGTTTCCCCTTTTCACCTCATTTCTCCAATTACTCAAATTTACAAGTTTGGGGTTGTTTTGTTGTTTTTGTTTTCTGGTGGAACTAGGGCTGAACCCACGGGCTCTGCAGAGCTATATCCCCGGTCCTTTTCAAAATTTTTTTATCCTCCCCCCACCAAGCCCCTTCTCCTATGTACAAAACTGGGTCTATTTTTTCCTTCAATTTTCACTTTTTTTCTTGTCCCTTCCTTTCTCCCTCCCTCCCCCTTTGTTCCCCTTAAATTTTTTATTTTTATTTGGGGGTGGGCAGGGATTGAACTCAGGACCTTGCGCTTGGAGAGGCAGGTGGCAGCACCACTGAGCTAAATCCCCAGCTCTCCCCTTAAATTTTTATCTTGAGACAAGGTTCTCATTAAATTACCCAGATTGGATTCAAATTTGCAATCCTGTTTTGGCCTCCCAGAATGCTCGGATTACAGGTGTGTGCCACACCCAGTTTAAAGTTACTTCTTTTATTTGGTGGTACTGGGGATTGAACCCAGTGCCTTCACACTGAGCTACAACCTCAGCTTTTCTTCACATTTGCCTGCTCATCCCTGCCAGCCCCACAGCAACCTGGCACCAACTGCAAGTGGCAGTAGGGTGTGTTCAACTGTCTTTTTCTGTAAAACTGAAGGGCCATGTTGGCTGCCAGGCAAGTGTTAAAAAAAACTAATTGGTAAAAAAAAAAAAAAAGAAAAAGAATAACTGGTTCTGTCTCTCACCACCACCCATGTCAGGCCAGTGTCCTTCATTTAACCTGATACCAAGAACTTGTAACCTTGAACTAGATGTGGTGGTGCATGTAATCCCAGGACTCTGGGAGGCCAAGGAAGGAGGATAACAGGTTCAATCCCAGCCTGGACAGTTTAGCAACTCAGTGAGATCCTGTCTCAAAATTAAAAATGAAAAGGGGCTGAAGATGTAGCTCAGTGTGAATGCTCTGGGTTCAATCCCCAGTACCACCAAATAACACTTGGGATACACAGAGCCAAACCACCCATAAACCCAAGCCAGATCCATTAAGTTCACTCTTGACTGAGTTGATTCCCAGTACAAAAAAAAAAAAAAAATTCCAATGGTGAAGCTGGGCATGGTGGTGTATACCTGTAATTACAGCACTCTGGGTAGCTGAGATAGGAAGATCACAAGTTTGGGCTTAGCCTGGGCAAGTTTCAAAGCTAAAAAAGGATCTGGAATGTAGCTCAGTGCAAAGGTCCTGGGGTTCAATCACCACCACCACCACCACCAAAAAAAGATGCGGCCCTACTGTGACAGACCCAAGTCTAACAAAGGATTTGATTAGAGAGCTGTAGACTTGGCTAACATCAAAGAACAGGATACAAAGGAACAGGTTTGGACACTGCAGCCAATGGCTTTTGTCTTTAGATCCCACTGAGGTCTTTCCACTGCTCCATTCATCATTCAAAGCACATAACCACTGAAAGCCCACTTCGTGCAGTATTTCTTTTTTTTTCTTGGTACCAGGGATTGAACTCAGGACCTTGTGCTTGTGAGAAAGGCACGCTGCCACTGAGCTTAATCCCTGGCCCTGGTGTAGTATTTATCTACTTCTCATTCCCATTCTGTTTTTCCCTTGGGTGGAGGAAAAACAGGAGCCAGGGACCAGCAAGGACAAGCTTGTATGGCCACAGGGTGAAAACAAAGATGAGAAGCTGATTGCTGGCTGTGGTGGCACACTCCTATAACCCCAGAACTCCAGGAGGCTGAGGCAGGAGGACTGCCATACATTCAAGGCCAGCCTGAACTACATAGAGACCCTATCTCAAAAAACAGAACAAAACAAACGAGGCTGAGTGGTCTTGTTTCTGGTAGTCTGAGGGTCAGTATTGCTTGGCCAAGGTGACCCAAACCAGAAATTGCCCCACTTCCAAATATGCAAGTTTACCTATCACAGCCATAGTTTGATTACCCATGTTAGCTTTCTACTTCTGCATCAAGTACTTGGTAAACCTGACATCTAAGCCTTGGTATCAGCACCCAAATTGTACATTTGAGCTTATAAACTTAAAATAAATATTTTATATTTATATAAATAAAATAAATATATTTTCCTCCCCAGCATCAGGAGGGAATGTTCAAATATCAAAAATGATCCTTAGAGGGCCGGGATTTAGCTCAGTGGTTCCGGCACCTGCCTCACAAGCGCAAGGTCCTGAGTTTGATCCCCAGTACCCCCCCCCAAAAAAATCCTTAGGACCACCACACTACTCAGGGCAAAGAAATGAGAAAAACACCTGAGTTATTTTCCCACACACATCCCTTTTCGTTTTCCTTTTGCAGCACTGGAGATGGAAGTCAGGGCCTTGCACATACTAGCCAAGTGCTCTACCACCCAGCCACACTCCCAGCCTCACCCCCACGATTTAACACTGTTTCATTTCCAGTCTCTTCTTAGTGAGCTGCTCTCTACCAGAAGCAGTGGTGTTCACCCTCCTCATCCCCTGCAGACACTTCCCAAGGATCTAAGATTCTAGTCTCCAATTTCAGGGAAAATCCTTTTATCCAGATGTCAAAGTTTCTAGGGAGCCAACTGACTCATCATACAATGGAACCATCATGAGGAAGTGAGCTCTATATACATTTATGTGAGTGAAGGAGACAAGAGATGACAGAAGACAACAGTCAGCAAGAAAACTTGCCGATCTGCAGGAAGCAGGAGCTGGATGAGCATGGACCCTAGGCAGTCATTAAAAGTGTGAGACTAGCCCTAGGCAGTTTAACCTTAATCCTTTAAAAAAAAGAAAGAGCTGGGCGAGGTGGCACATGCCTGTAATCCCAGCACTCAGGAGGCTGAGGCAGGAGGACCACAGTGAGTTGAGGCCAGTTTGGGCTACACAGTGAGTTCAGAGCCAGTCTGAACTACAAAGTGAGACCCTCCCTGTCTCAAAAAAACCCAAAAAAGAATAAAGAAAAGCTTGGCATGGTGGCAAATACCTTAATCCAGCACTTTAGAGGCTGAGGCAGAGGACTGCAAGTTCAAACCCAACCTGGGTAACTTAGCAAGACCCTATCTCAAATTTTAAAAAAGAAAAATTTAAAAAAAGTTTTTGAGACAGGGTCTTGCTAGGTAGTTTAGGCTAACCTTAAACTCACTATGTAGCCCAGGATGGTCTTCAACTTTCGGTGATCCTCCTGCCTCAGCCTCCCAAGTCCTGGGATCACAGGCATATGCTAGCACACCTGACAAAATTAAAAAAATGTTTTTAAAGGCTGGAGATTTTTTTAAAGGTCCTGGGTTTTACCCTAAGTACAAAGAAGAAAAAAAGCTATCAAGTACCTTACTAAATTTTTGTGAGAATTCAAATACAGATAAAATGTGTGTACCTACTTGGCTCGGCGGTGCTATCTATAGCTATTATAACTATATACAGCTATTACTTAAAGAAGTTTTTGGGGGGGCGGGGATTTAGCTCAGTGGTTTCGCTGCCTGCTGCGCAAGTGCAAGGACCCAAGTTCGATCCCTGGTACCAAAAAAAAAATTTTTTTTTTGGATAGGGTCCCACTATATAGTCTAGGGTGACCCTGAACTTACAGTGATACTCCTGCCTCAGCCTCCTGGGATTATAGGCATGTGCCACTATGCCCAGCTTATTATCTTAAATTCTATTAGACCACAAACTCCCTAAGAGCAATGCCACTGCTTGGTACAATAAACATAAATAGCAGGAATAATGAGGTAGGACTCTAATAAACTAAGGGCATTCTTTTCGAAATGAAGCTGCCAACTACTATTAGAAAGGGAGCTGCTAAGTCAGGAGAAGCACAGATCAGGAGTACTGAGTTCAGAGCCTGGCACAAAGCCAGAAACCCTATCAAGGACACTTCTGCCAACAGCAGTGTTTTATATCTAGTACCGCACATTTCTAAAGGAATCCACAGAGCTTCCACTGTTTTTGGAAGAAAACAATAATGAGGTCAGAAAGGGCTGATCTACATGCTCTGAACCCCAACGAGAGAGAGGCACATGAAACTTCCCTCAGAGCCCAGACAAGAGAAATGAGGCACAAGGTGTGAACGCTGGGGAATCAAAGCAGGGCCAAGGAAACCCCTGCTGACCCTCTAAACCCTAACCTGCCCACAGTCTCCTTCCCCAGAGCCCTAGGTGGCTCCCCGGTGTGAGGAATGGCGAGCCACATGGCAAAGAAGCCCTGAGAACAGCTCAGCCATGCAGGGCTCAAGCAGGCAGAGAAGCAAACTGGCTCAGAGGCTTTGGCGTTTTGGTCCTTATCTGTCCAAAAGACTTCTGGAAATCATGTACAGTGCTCCTGCAGATGACAGGGGAGAGCGCAGAGAGGAGAGAGGTCAGCAACACTCAGGGATCAAGGTGTGGGCAGGCACCTCCCAGACTGCTCAGCAGCCTCCCTGGGCCCAGTCTTGGGCATTGATGAAGAGCTGCAGCCAGGGGGAGGTGGTGAGCGTGTCAAATGGAGAGGGTCGCCATGCCCATTGCCAAGGCCTCACAGCTCGCTCAGGATGAGGCATGAGAGCCAGGTGGCGGCCGTCACAGGAGCAGATGCCAGCCATGCCTCCTGGTGACCCATTGGGATTCAAAGGGTACCGCTCTGTAGGGTTCCCATCATCGTCTGCCCAATGCAAGGGAACCAAGCCACTGGCCTCCATCTGTGCTTGGAGTTCCGGAGAAGAAAATGCCATGTAACCTAAGAGTGAAGGAAGAGGGAAGTGAAAGCCAAGCTCCCTCAGCACCCTCCATCCTGCATAACCCTGTCCTTTCCTGGGCCTGACCTTCTCCATGGGCGCTCCACACAGGCAGCACGGCACCCTCCATCCCTCGCAGCATCAGGGCCGGTCCAGGTCCCACACGTACACTGGCCCAGCGAGACTCATAGCGCCCAGACAGGTTGTGGCACAGCAGGAGGCTGGGCTGGGCTGGCCAGGAGTCATGGCCCAAGTCCCCTGCCTCTTCATTGGTGTCGCTGCCCACCCAGCCCAGCAGAGCCAGCAGTTGACAGCCATTACACACTCCCAGGCTGAAGGTGTCCGGCCGCTTCCGGAAGCGACTCAGCTCAGCCCTGGCCTTTGGATTAAAGGTCACAGCAGCTGCCCACCCTAGGAAGGAAAAGAGAAGTCAGGGTGAAATGTGGAAGATCTCAGAAAAGAGGAAGCTGGGAAAACAAGGGGACAGCTGCGCCTCCATTCCAGCAAGCACTCCTGTGGCAGCTGGGGCAAGTGAGACAAGAATTGCCTCACAGTCAGATGTTGCCAACTCCTGGGCCCAAAATTTTCTTTGTGCTTGGCTAGCAATTTTCAAAAATCTTTACTGGGGCTGGGGATTTAGCTCAGTGTTGCTGCCGCCTGCCTTGGAAGCACAAGGTCCCGAGTTCCATCCCCGGAACCAAAAAAAAAAAAAAAAAATCTTTACTAAGCTGCCTAACATTTTGGGAGTTTTTTCGAGGGGGTGGGGTGAGACAGGGTCTCGCTATGTAGTTCAGACTAGCTTTGAACTCATGGCAGTCCTCCTGCCCCAGACTACAGGGGTGTGCCAACACACCTGGCTTGCTACCTAACATTTAAAAATGAGATTTCATACAAAAAATTTGAATTTCTGGCTTCTCCTGAAACACTGAAGGATCTGGCCATCCTGAGTCATCTTTCTAATATGACGATCTGCTCAAGCTCCACAGCAGCGGTCCCTTTAGCTGGGTGTATGCCCTGCAGGCTGGCACAACCCTATCCATCCCCCTGCCTCATCTACGTTACCCTCAACCCTTCTGCTGGCATCTGGCCCTGAGCCAGTGTGCCCACTATGCGCTTTGTGGAGTTTTGAGGCCAATCCACAACCCTAGGAATGTGGTGGAGGCAGCACACAAGTCTGCACACTGACCTTTGGCAGAGCCCAGGACGTCTGCGTAACTAAAGCCACCCACAAAGGCCACACCACGGAATGTGTCCAGCCCAATGGCTCCAGAGCAGAGGTCTTGCATGGTCACATCCCACACCTGCAGGGGTAGATGAGGACAGGGGAGAGGTGTCAGAGGACACATGGCCTGAGGTGGATCAAGGCCCCCAGCGCTGTTAGCACCCTGCTCACCTCAAACCCAGCCAAGTGGAAGGCATCAGCCATCTCCCGGTCTCCATTACTACCCTCTTCTCTCAAGATGGCAACTCGGAGGCTGGGACTACCTGAAAGAGGAAGTGTCTCTAGGCCAGGGGGTTACCTCCCCACCCCAACTCCCCAGACAAATTTTCCAGGGCAGACCAGGGAAATCCAGGCCTCTGCACACTCCCTCACCAGGCTCCCGGGGCACAGAGGCCTTGGGGAAGGTTGGGGGTAAGCAGTAGTTGGGCCCCATCCGCTCCTTCAGGCCTTGTTCCTCCTCTGCCACACAGTGTGGCTCTGCCTGCAGCCGGTCCAGCTGGAAACTCGTCTCTTCCCAGAGGGCTCGCAGCTGCCCAACAGCCTCCTCCATAGCTACAACTCCATTCACTGAGACCCGGACCTGGGGAGAAGGGAAAATGAACAAGGACTGGGAGATAGGGCTGCCCCTCCATGGCTGCAGAGAGGCCCAAGGCTTCCTCACTTCAACTGCCCACTGATTACTGCTCTCTCTCTGGCTTCCTTACCATGGCATGGGGTCCAGCCTCGCCTGTGCAGCCCAGATCCAGGCAGCAGAGGCCAGCACCCCGGTAGCGCTGCAGCACTCCAGCCAGGTTAGGCTCTTGCACCTCCAGCACCAGGCCTGGCTCCTCAGCAAACAGCACCGGCAATGCTGGGAGAGCAGTGGGGGTGAATTGGGGGACTAGGGTGCTAGCAGGGACCTAGAGGTAGGGTCAGGGAGATAAGGCTGAGGGAACAGAGGCGGCAGCAGTCAGGGGTGGCTGAGGCTAGGAAGGTGGGATGGAGTTGCACCAGGGACCATGGGAGGTCTCAGAAGGGTGCAGTCAGGAACATGGGGGTTGGTGAGTGCCAACCAGTTCTACTGTTGCAGGACAGCACAGAAAGAGAGCTGAAGAAAGGAGAAAGGGTCAGGGATACTCCATTCTTCACGAGGAGATGGAGTCTGGAGGGGGAGGGAGGCAGCCCAGGCCTGAGTCTACACCTGAAGTTCCTCACCATCAACCCCAGGGGCAGGCACATCCACTTCTATCCCACAATTTCCAGCAAAGGCCATCTCTAGCAGGCAGGTGACAAGTCCTCCATCACTGACATCGTGGCCCGAGCACAGGAGGCGGTCTGGTGAAAGGAGAAAAAAGCTCATCAACCTCAAGGCCCAAGCCTGTCAGCTCTCCCTTCTAGAGAGCCAGTGTGTACAAGGTGGGCGCACAAACACACACACAACCAGAGAAAGATCTGAGCCTGCCTTGTCCCTGTCACCACACCCACCATCCCCCCCAAAGTCTCACTCACCTTTCAGCAGCCCCTGTGTGATGCTGAAGGCACGCACCAGGTTCTCAGGAAGGTCCAGGTCAGGAGGCTGCTCCCCAAGCTGGGAGAAGCACTGAGCCAGAGCTGTGCCCCCCAGCCGGTACTGCCCAGGGCTCAGAGGCACATACAGCAGGTGGCCTGGAAGATGGGGAAGGGAAAGGGGAAAAGGAGAGGTAAGAAAGACCCCTCCCCTAAGTGCTCACACCACTGCCATTCCCAGCGTGCAGCAAGATGCCCTAGACAACCAGTCCAGGCATGAGATGGGGGAGCCCAGTACTCATACAGCAGACCCCAAACCGAGGACCAAGCTCAAAACACACAATGCAAGGAGGAAGGGAACAAATTCATACCTCTGCCTTCAGGATGCTTGAGATCTGGAGTCACAGTGGCTGTGATGTCTGGACAGACAGCGTAGGCTGAGATGACAAGTGCCCCTGCAGAACAAGGAGCAAGGAAGAGTGAGACACTAACCCAGCCTCACAGTGCCTTCCCCATTCCCTCTCCTAGGAACCTCAGCCTCACCAGGAGCCCGCACGGTCTCAGAGCCAACCCGGGCAGCCATGCTGAGGGAGTCCTTGCCACCATCCACTGCCACACCCAGGGCTGCCATTACTGCCACCATAGCCTCACAGGCATCAACAAGAGCTGCACCCTCGCCTGGAAGCTTGGCTGCCCACATCCAGTTCCCACTGCATTTCACATCCTGGGGTAAGAGGAGACACAGCATCAGAGGGGAAGAAAGATGCAGGGTCTGAGGGTACAGAGGGCCTGGGAGGTTACGACCATAAAATGAAGGGCAGGAGGAAGTGTGGATGTGGAAGTATCCCAAATAGCTGGGGCTCCAAGACAGAAGCTGTGGGGGAACTCACCCGGAGATCGGTGACCAGGGCAAATACCAAGTTGGTAAGGGCTTCGGCTACTGCCAGCCGGGCAGCGACCTTGGGGTCCAGTAGGCTCTTAACAGGTTGCTCTCCCAGGGCTGTGGCAGCCCCTATGAGCTCCTGGTGACTCAGTGCCACAACAGCTACATCAGCCAGCGGAGTCTGCAGAGGCCCGACACACTGCTGTTGGGCCACAAGGCCACCTACTGAGCGGTCCACCTGTGGAACCAGATACAATTGGCAAGGAGGTAAAGGACAGAGAGGTGTCCCACCTTCCTTGCTCTGAGGGACACAGGGCAGTGGGAGGCCTGGCTTTCCCCCACATGCAGACAAGAGCTGCATACCAGGTGGGAAGCTGGCAGAACAGACCATCAGGGAGGCTGCCTCACCCCTGCCCCTACTCCCACTCCCCACTGCAGACACTAAGGGCAGACCAGGGGAACATGGGTGCAGAGAAGAATACAGAGGGCTGAGGGGGCAGAGCAGGGAGGACCTTGTTGGTGAGGTAGCGCTTGCTGGCTACAGCGGGAAGCCTGAGAACCCGCTCCAAAGCCTGGCGCACAGTCAGCCCTGGAGGCAAGGCCAGGGGCTGCAGCACAGGGGGCTCCCTCTGGAGGAAGAACTCCTGCAAGAGAGATGGCAGCAGGGGAGCATGAGCACCCAGAGAGGGCTGGCCACACAGGTAAGGGTAAAGGCAGGGATAAGGGAGGTCTGGGAGGAGCCAGGGAGAAACTCACTCCCAGCCGCACCCCACATACCTTACGAGGCATCTTGCCCAGCACCCAGTCAAGTTCCAAGTCCACAGGGGTTGGGGGAGGGGCTGTCGGGGCATCCCCTTGGTCATTTACTCCTACAGGACTCTCACGATCATCCACCAGCACTATCTGTGGACCACAGGGGCCAGAGGGAATGAGACTGTGAACAATGGCAGAGATCAGGACAGGAATGGTCCTTCCAGCCCTTCTTCTGCAGAGTTCCTGCCTTCTCCCTGCTTCTTGCATCTGCTCCCCCGACCCCCATCCTCCTCTCATTCCCCGCCCTTGGCAGCTCTCCATCCCATACACCCAGGCAGCTTGAGCCTGCCAACAGCGTTTGTTCCTGGGACCAACTCACTCTCTTGTCTCCGGTGATGGTGCCCACAAAGGAAGCTGGGCAGCGTTCCCGGGCACTGACGCAACTCAGGAAGTCTCGGTGGGGGGGCCTCAGCAGAAGTGCATTTGACTCCTGGTATTCGGCCCCCCAGATTTCCAGGGCATTCAGAGTTGGGTCACCCAGCTTCAGTCATTGCAGGGAGAAAAGAAAATGGACAGTGTGCTCTCTAGTGCCGCATATTGTTGCTAAGAATGGCGGAAGACAGGTAGGCTGGCTGGAGCTGACAGGGGTACATGACATGGACAGCCAGGTTTCAGGATGAGACCCACCTGGAAGCGGCTGGTGTAAATGATGGCTCCCGCTGGGTCACTCAGCTCCTTCAGGACGTTGCCTGGTAAAGGATTGGAGGGAGAGGTGATGTGGTCATGGCCAGCTCCCAGGGAACAAAGAGCAACTCCTGGCCTCCAAAGCAGCACCTCATTCTATGTCCCTGCAGGAGCTGCTGCTGCACCCTCACTACCAGCTGTCCCTCAGCAGCAGGCTCCACCCTCTCCAACCTGGAACCTGTCAAGAGTACAAAGGTGGAGAAGAGGACCCAGAGTTTCTCAGAGCTGGGAAGCTGGTTACAGATCCTTGATGCCTCTTCCTAAACCAAACCCGGTAGGAGACCAGGTAGGCCATCCCTTGTCCCAACCGATTCCCTCACCATTGCCACCAGCACCCTGGTCATGGAGGCTACAGATGGGGTTTCCCCTTGGGGCCTCCACACAAGCCCGGATCACACGGTTCATCTTCTGTTCCATCTCTGGGTCTCCTCGCTGCACAGCCCCAAAGTCCAGGTCACTGGAGTTGTCTCCTTGTACCTGGGGAAACATAAAGCATAGCTGAGCTCAGAGAAGCTCTGCCACCTACCCATGGGGCCCAGTGACATCAGTCTGTATCCTTAGCTGCTCCCACTCACCTGCACAGATGAAGCAGCTCCACCCCCAACTCCAATCCTGTACACAGGACCCCCAACCTTTACAACCTCCATCCCTGCAGGGAACAAGGGTAGAACTAGAATGGGGGACAAGTCCCCTCAAGAGGCCTCTAAAGCGAGGCAGTGTGAGAAGAGGGGAAGCTAATATAAGGGGAACAGAACCTTCACACTCTATTGGGCCGATGGAAAGTGAAGTGGTTCAACCTCCATGGAGGACAACATGGCGACACCAAATCAAAATTACACACACGCCTCTTCTTTGATTGGGTAACTATACTTCAAGGAATTTATTAGTTTTATTCACACAGGTATAAAATCACCTATGTACAAGACTAATATTGTGTATGTACTTATATTACCAATACAAAATAATATAAGGCTAATAGAGTACCAATTAAATAAATTATGATATGTCCACCAATGAAACACTGAACTACCAAAAAAGAAATTACATATGAATGTAATGAAGTAATGTGATTTTATCAATATGATAATGCTCTCCAAGATATATTGCTAAGTAGAAAGGGAAAGGCAGGGCCGGGGATTTAGCTCAGTGGTTCTGGCACCTGCCTCGAAAGCACAAGGTCCCGAGTTCAATCCTCGGTACCAAAAATAAATAAATAAAGGCATCCTCTTTAAAAAAAAAAAAAGAAAGAGAAAGGCATGTAAGTATGTATGCCATTTGCAATAACAACAGAGAGAATAAAAGAGTTAGGAATGAATTTAACAATAGAAGTGCAGACCTACACTAATCCCTGTAAAACATCTTAGAAGACCTAAACAAATGAAAAGAGACCCCACATTCATAGAATGAAAGACTTAATATTGTTGACAATATCAAAAAACTGATCTGCAGGGTCAACATAAAGCCTAACAAAATCTATCCACCTTTTTTGCAGAAATTGACAAACTGATCTTCAAATTCATATTGAAAAGGGGAGAGACTTAGAACAGTCAAAACAGTACCATAAATGACAAATCTAGAGGTCTTACTACTTTCATGTTCTGGAGGGTTTTTTTGTTTGTTTTGGTAGTATTAGGGACCAAACCCAGAGCCTTGTGCATGGTAGGCACATACCACCACTGAGCTACATCCCTAACCCTACTTTTTGCTTTACTACAATGCTTCCATAATCAAGACACTGCCTTACTAATGTTAAGGACAGGAATATTAATTGGTGGGATAGAAATGAAACCAGAGATGAACTCACGTGTTTATAGCCAATTGCCTGTGTGTGTGTGTGTGTTCATGGTGTTGTGGATTGAACCCACGATCTTGCACATCCTAGTAAATGCTCTACTACCGAGCTACACAGTAGTGTTTCTGAGATTGGGTCTTGTTATATAGTATATGCTAGCTTTAAACTCTGTTTTGTCCTTAGGAGTAGGCAAAGACTTCATGAACAAAACCCAGACTGACGAGAAATACTATAAAGAATCCATAACTAGGACCTCATTTTATTAAAAAGTTTTTGCACAGCAAGAGAAACCACCAATAGAGTGAAGAGACAACCCACCACATGGGAAAAAAATTTTTACCAGCTATTCTGATAAAGAACTATTACCTAGAATTTACAAAGAACTCAAAAAAATCAGACCCCCCAAATTTAAAGACCCAATCCAAAAATGGACATCTGAAATAAAAAGACACTTCTCAGATGAAGAATTAGAAATGGCAAATAAATACATGAAAAAATGTTCGACATGACCAATGCTGAGATTCTATCTCACTCTAAAAACAATGGCTGCTATCAAGAAATCGACCAATAACAAATGCTGGAGGGACTGTGGGGAAAAAAGAACCCTTCTCCACTGTTGGTAGGAGTACAGACTGGGGCAATCACTGTGTGGAGATTTCTCAAAAAACTAAAACTAGAGGTTCCATTTGACCCAGCTATACCTCTTTTTGGTTATCTTCCTGAAGGAATTAAAAGCATCATACCACAGCAATACATGCACACCCATGTTTATAGCACCACAATTTATAATAGCTAAATCTTGGAAACAGCCCAAATGCCCATCAACTGACAAATGGATAAAAAAGATGTGGATTTTTTTAGTATAATGGAGTGCTACTCTGCGATGAAAAAGAATGAGCTTCAGACATTTACAGCTAAATGGATGGACCCTGAGATCATACTCTTAAGTGAAATAAATCAGACACACATGTTTAAATACCTCATTGTTTCTCTGGTGTGAGAAACCAAAAGTTGAAATAAAGACTGTAATATATAATAGATGTTGGGAAATGGGAAGAAAGTATTCAAATGGGAAGGGAAACAAGGGAGGAGGGAGGGAGAAAGGAAGGAAGGGACAAGAAAAAAAGTGAAAATAGAAGGAAAAAATGAAAACAAAGCTTTTGTACATAGGGAGGGGAGGGAACTTGAGGGAGGGAATGGGATAAAATGAAACACAATTTATAAAAATAAAAAACAAAACTCTGTATTGTCTAGTCTGGCCTCAAACTCCATCCTTCTACCTCAGCTTCCTGAGGGTTGGTAACTGATACTTTTATTTTATTTTGTTTTTGTGGTGCTGGGGATCGAACCTTGCTGGCTTGTCAAAAGTAATCTGAGGGGCCGGGGATTTAGCTCAGTGGTTCCGCTGCCTGCCTTGCAAGTGCAAGGACCAGAGTTCGATCCCCCATACCATAAAAAAAAAAGTAATTTGAGGGCCAGGGATTTAGCTCAGTGGTTCTGCGGCCTGCCTCCCAAGCCTAAGGACCGGAGTTTGATCCCCAGTACCCCCCCCCCAAAAAAGTAATTTGCCTGAGGCAGGAGGATCACTGCAAGTTCAAGGCCAGCCTGGGCTACCTACTGAATTCAAGGCCAGCTTGAGCTACATAGCCAGACAGAGTCTCGAAAAACAAACAAAAAAAAAGGCAAGGGTCTAGCTAATTTACTAAATTGCCCAAACTGGATTCAAACTTGTAATCCTCCTGCCTCAGCCTGCTACAACTTCCAGGGGAGACTCTATTTCTTTACAAAAAAAAAAAAAAAAGCAAAGTAATTAAAATTGAAATCACACTGAGGTACTGCTTCACACTCACTATGATGACTATAATCAAAAGATCAGATAATAAGTGTTTTCAAGGATATGGAATTTTAGAAAACAGTCTGACAATTTCTTGTAAAATTGAACATACTTACCACGTGATCCAGAAATTCTACTTATTCTATACACATGAGAAGTGAGAACATATGCTCATATAAAGATGTGGACACAAATGTTTGCAGGAGCATTATTCTTCACTTAAGAGAAAAGCAACGCAACTGTCCACCACTGTTAAATACATAAATAGAATCAACATATCTATCTAATGAGCCATGCATGAGTGGTGGCACATGCCTGTAATCCTAGCATGGGAGGGTGAGACAGGAGGATCGCAGTGAGTTCAAGGCCAGCCTGGGCTACATAGTGAGACCCTGTCTCAAAAAATAAAAAAAACATGGCCGGGGATTTAGCTCAGTGGTTTCACCGCCTGCTGAGCAAGCGCAAGGACCCGAGTTCAATCCCCAGTACCAAAAATAAATAAATAAATAAACCAAAAAGAATGAAAGCTGGACATGGTGGCACACCACTATAATCCCAGCACTCATAGGAGGCTGAGGCAGGATTACAAATTTGAGCTCAACCTGGGCAACTTGACAACCTACTGAGAACTTGTCTCAAAATAAAAAATTTAAAAGGGATTAGGGATAAGGGATAGGGGTGTAGCCTGGTAAAAAGGCCTCAAACAATCTCCACTGCTATCCGAAAAAAAAGCAGGGGTAGTAGGGAGCGGAAGATGAAATAAAATGCTCATACATGCTACAACATGCATGAACTTTGAAAATATTACACTAACTGAAAGAAGATATGTATTATAAGATCCTATTTACATGAAAGCCCAGAACAAACAAATGAATAGAAACAGAAAGTAAACTAATGGTCAGAGCCTGGGAGTGAGGTGAGGAGTGACTGCTAAGGGATATAGCATTTCTTCCTGGCATGATGAAAATGCTCTGGAATTAGTGGTGATAGATGCATGATTTTGTGAACATATTAAAAAACACTGACTTGCCAGATATGATAGTGCACACCTTCCAGCACTCGGGAGGCTGAGCCAGGAGGATCACCACAAGTTCGAGGCCAGCCTGGACTACATTGTGAGTTCAAGGCCAACTCGAACTATACAGCAAGACCCTGCCTCAACCCGCTCAAATAAACAAACAAAGAAATAAATAAAAGACACTGACTGGGCCGAGGATTTAGCTCAGTGGTTCCAGCACCTGCCTCAAAAGCGCAAGGTCCTGAGTTCAATCCCCAATACCAAAAAAAAACAACACACACATAAAAGACACTGACTTGTACACTTTGAAAGGATAAATTTTATGGTACATGAATTAAAGTGATTACTTGAAAAAATGTGTATATGAGTTTTAAAAAAGAAAAGTCGTGGATTTAGCTCAGTGGCATCGCTGCCTGCCTTGCAAGCACAAAATCCTAAGTTCGATCCCCAGTACCAAAAAAGGGGTGGGGGGAGGGCTATCTGGGGAGCAAGAGAAGCTTTCACTGCAAAACTTGAATTTTGAATTTTAAAAACTTGCCTTTTGAATTTTGAGCCACGTGACTCGGTCTCCTGGTCAGTAAGTAGGAACTGGGCTTTTATCTCAATTCCCTCACAGCTCTTAGCATGATGCCCAGCACACAATGGGCACTCAATAAATGTTTGCTTGTTTGAACCAACCCAGCAGATAAAAGTTCCTGGCACACAGCAGGTGCCAAGTAAATACTGACAAGCAGAGTGTGATCCAGAAGCAGGGACCTGCAAAGGTGGGGTGAGAAGGGCCCCTGCCAAGCACAAGGAAACAAGGGAGGAGACAGAGGCAACAAAGACTGAGACTGCCCTGCTGGCATAAAATTTTATGCTGCCTTGAGCACCTATACTAGGGGCAGAGACATGAACCAGGAGATTAAACGCTAACCACTGAAATGCCCTCTCAATTCCCTCCCTGCAGCTGCCCTGTGCTGGGGAGAAAGCTAGCCAGATGCAGGGAAAGGGGGCAGACAGATACCTGGCTCTGGGGGCTGCTTCCCCACATGCTCAGCTTCCATGGACCCAATGCCCCCACTGAACATGATAGGCTTGATCCACTCACGCCGCTGGCCATCTGGGAGCTGGAGACCCAAGGAGCGGGCAAAGCCTAGAGAATGGACATTGGAAAGAGGAGGGAAAAGGACCAGTCATCCAGTCTCCTAAGCACTTGCCCAGAACCACCCTCGAGCCCCTCTAGAACAAGGTATCTGGTATCCCTCCATACCCCCAGCCTCACCAGCTAGAACTGGCTCCCCAAACTTGTTTCCATAGTCAGATGCCCCATTACTGGCTTCAATGGCAATTTCCAGGGGCCGGGCAAAGTTCCCAGGGTACTGGAAGCTTGGATCCTCCCAGGGAAGACTGTAACCTGGGGGAGAAGGAGAAAGTTAAATAGACAATACATACAGAAAATGGAAGAGCCAGCATCTTCCCACCTACATGGTTGGACTGTAACACTTCTTTTGTTTGTTTTGTTTTTCTTTTTGTTTGGTACCAGGGATCACACTCAGGACCTTGAGCTTTCGAGCCAGGCACAGTGCCACTGAGCTAAATCCCCTGCCCTTGTTTTTTTTTTTTTAATTTAAAAACTTTATTATCAAACACACACACATACAAAAATTAAAACCATTCAAAGAAGAACAATGAGGGCTGGGGATTTAGATCAGTGGTTTTGCCACCTGCTGCGCAAGCACAAGGACCCGAGTTCAATCCCCAGTACCAAAAAAAAAAAGAACAATACAAGGGAAAAAAACCTACAATAATATTCAAATACAGTAGAACTCAACCAAAACAAAACTGAAAAGCACTTAAACATTCTTCCATATAACTTAAAAAAGCATCTCAAGCACCAACAAGACACCAGAGGATGTGATCTGAGAAAGATCCCCAAAACCAACATTGAACAAATAGTGATCTGGAAAAAAACTAGCATACTCCACATAAACCAAGCTTCTCCCTAATTTAAATTTCAATAGTCATATGACACGCGACGGAAACACAATCCGAGAAATGTTATTAGGCCATTTCATCTGTGTGTATCCTTAATTACACTTTCAGTTTCTCTAGTGTGAGAAACTGTTCGGTATTTACACATGTGTGTCCTATTTATTTCACTTAAGAGGATGGCCTCAATATGCATCTATTTAGCTATAAATGTCTCTAGTTTCTCATTCTTTATGGCTGAGTAGTACTCCATTTTATTAAAAAAAACACATTTTCTTTATCCAGTCTCCAGTTGATGGGCATTTGGGCTGTTTCCAAGCTTTAGCTATTACAAACTGTGCCACTATGAACATGAGTGCACATATATCTCTGTGGTATGATTCTTTTAATTCTTTGGGGAAGATACCCAACAGGGGAATAGCTGGGTCAAATGGGACCTCTAGTCCTTTGAGGTATCTCCATACTGATTTCCACAGTGCTTGCACCAGTCTGCACTCCCACCAACAATGGAGAAGGGTTCCTTTCTCCCCACACCCCCACCAGCATTTGTTATTGGATGATTTCTTAATAGCAGCCATTCTTTGTGGGGTGAGGTGGAATCTCAGTGTTGTTTTCATCTGCATCTCTCGAATGACCAGTGATGTTGAACATTTTTTCATATGTTTATTTGCTGTTTTTACTTCTTTGTCTGAGAAATGTCTGCTCATTTCAGATGCCCATTTTTGAACTGAGTCTTTGAATTTGGGGGGTCTGATTTTTTTTCTTTGTTTTGTTTTTGAGACAGGGTCTCGCTATGGAATTAAAGCTAGCCCTGAACTCACTACGTAGCCCAGGCTGGCCTCGAACTTGTGGTGATCCTCCTGCCTCAGCCTCACAAGTGCTGGGATTACAGGCGTGCACCACCACACCAGGCTCACAATGTTCCACTTTAGAGAGGTGTAGAGCCTGCAGTTAAACACTGCCTTTGCTCTCTATCTCCCACACCAGCCTTTTTCCCCCCAGTGCTGGGGATCAAACCCAGAGCTTCAAATATGCTAGGAAGAACTCTGAATCTGAACTGCACCTCCAGGCTTAAGATTTCTTCTATTTTTTTTAGTACTGAGGATTGAACCCAGGGCCTTTGCACTGAGCTGCATCCCCAGCCCTTTTTATTTTGACACAGGATCTAAGTCACTGAGTTACCCAGGCTGGACTTGAATTTGTGATCCTCCTTGTCTCAACCTCCTAGAGTGCAGGTATTCACTACTATGCCCAGCAAGACTTAAAGGCTTCCTAAGAAACTGGATTTAGGAGGCAAGTGATGGGCTATACTCCCCTGGGCTATACTCCTTATGATCATGGTCCATGAAAAGCTAGATACTTTGGAGCCCTCCCTCATAGGAAAAAGGCATCCAGATGACCCTTTGACCTTAGAGACCCAAGAACCTGGTGCCTGCCAGGACCACCCAGGTACAATAGTAGAAAAGGAGAGAGGAAAGTGATGGGACCTGGGATGCAGAGGTTTCCAAAGCAATAGCCAGCAGTGCCAGCCACCACATGGGCCCCGCGGCCTGTGCACTGGACGTCTCGGATCCGGCCTCCTGTGCCTGTGGTTGCACCACTAAAGGGGGACACTCCTGAAAAGAGACAGGGAAAAGCATCAGTGCCACAGAAACACACCCTATTTCTGACTGCCTTCAAGGAAATAAGGGGAACCAGACTGTTCTTGCCTGTTTATCCCAAGCTCAGCCCAGAGGCCTGGGACCTTTGCCCTATCCCACCACTCTGATCTCACCCATCTCTTGGGGGACCCAGGCTACCTGTGGGGAAGTTGTGTGTCTCAGCTGTGAAGACGACATGTCTCAGCCGCTGCTGTTGCCGGAAGCAGCTTGGCTTTATAGGGTCCTCAGGCTGCAGGAATCGGACTTCCTTCCCCTGGATTGCACTGCAGATAACCGTTCTGGATTTTGCTTCCTTCCTGGGATCTGTGCCAACCCAACCAGCACCTGGGGCCTCCCCTCCCCCAGGTCTGAGCTCACCCTAGTCCAGGGTACAGCTGACCTGCTGTTGTCACAAAACTTGAGGACATTGTTGGGATTTGAGGATGCCTGGGTGCTCATGATGGACTCAAACAAGGAGTGTAGCAGCTTTTTCCCATCCACGTGGAGCTGGCCCTTGAAGAACCAGTGTCGGCTGTGCTCACTGAAGGGCCACAGAGAGGGGAAGACAGGTCAGATCAAGGGTCATTCCTCTGTGCCATGTCTTCTCAACAGTATTCCAACAGTAGAGCTACAAACAGTTTATACTTAGTACATCAAAATACATTCCAAAAATAAAGTAAGACGAGGAAAACAATTCCAAAAAGCCTTCCTTGAGCATTCTGTCATTGCAGATTATACAGAGCCAAAGTGACGGGCACACTCTTGGATGGACAGGGGAAATCCAGGCCCTCAGACTCAGGGAGGTCTCTGCAGCTAGGGTCCCTATGCCAGGAAGGCGAGTCCTTGTGGTCTTCCCTCCCAAATTCCATGGGCTAAGATATCAAAATGACCCACTCCTCCTCACCTATTAGACTGAGCTAAGTCAAAGGCCTCCACAGTGCTGGGGTTCCGCTGCAGCTCCTGGAAACGCTTAGTGTAGAAATCCAGGTCCCAAGAGTCTAGAGCCAGACCTGGGAGACAAACGGAAGAGTTGACTACAGGACTCAGGTTGCCACATTCCAGGCCCCAGCACTCTGCTTGCTTCTCCTGGGCCCTCTCCTCTTTCTCCCAGGGACCCCACTGACCTAGCTTTTGGTTGGCCTTCTCCAGGGCAGACCGGCCCTCTTGCAGTATGTTGATGGGGCCACTGAGTGGGGCTGGGGTACTCTCAGGGAGGAAGCTCTGGATGGGATGGGGGAAGTGCTGCTCTGTCATCCGGTCATGCAGGGCAGCCAGGGCCATGGCCTTCATCTCAGCTGAAGGACGGCGGGCAAACTAGGGATGAGACACACACAAAAGATAGGGAAAGTTGAAGAGTGAAGAGAAATCCAAGTTATGCAGTGCCACGCAGTCCATTGTCATCCCCTAGAGAAACATTTTTTTTTTTGGTGGTGGTGCTGGGGATTGAACCCAGGGCCTTGTACCGGCTAAGCAAGTGTTCTACCACTGAGCCATATCCTCGCCCCTGTATAGTACATTTGTTCAGACTATAAAAAGACTCCCCTTTCAGGCGTGAGTCCACACAAGGATGTGCAGATTAGTACAGGGAGCAGAGGATGGATTTCTGTCCCATTCACCACTCAACCAGGGACCTGCAGGGTGTGAACAACCTGCACAACCATACACAGTCATCGTTAAGCCCAGAACTTTTCCTGGCTTCTCCCATTATTTCTCTAGTGTTTAGAACCTAAACTCTATCTCTGGTCCATCTCAACCTCCTGATTCACCACCTTGATCGCCCACTGCCTCACCGAGAGTTGATAGCGCCGGGTAGGCTCCACACGATTCACAGCCACCAGTCCAGCAGCCTGGCACACGGAAACGATGTTGGTGGATGTTGGGGTAGAGAAGTTCAGCCTGAGGAGTAGGCCAGATGGTAAGGGCCTGAGAACCCTGGCAGGCCTCGGCTGGGAAGATGGATCCTGCCCACTACTGTCCAACTAATCTCACCACTGGCCTCCAGCCTCAGACTGGGCACCAAGAAACCTGATTTCAAATGTCACACAAACCATAACCATCCCTTGAGAGTCAAAATTGCCACAAAATTGCCGCAAGTCATTTTGCTCCCAGAACATGGCTGGGAGCGGGCTCGGTCTTCAAAGGTGCCTACCCACTCAAGGAAAGCATGTGCAGTTTCCTAGGTGGGGAGTAGGGTGGAACAAAGGAAAAACAAATCTCCAAAGAGCACAGGAGACAGGAAGGGAGTGGAAGCAGAGGGATGTGCAGAGTTTGAAATGGAGGATGTGCCTTGGAACATGGAACAAGCTGCCAGGAGGAGACACAAACCTGGGCCCGACCTCCAGCAGCAGGTCATTGGAGCCAGGACGGAGCCAAGACTCCTGAGCAACATCATCCAGGAACAAGGGGCAGCCAAACAGCCACTTTAGCTTCTTCATCTCCAGGGTACTTGGGACGGCCTCAGCTACACAGAAACAGGGCAATGACAACTTGAGACACTGTCCTGGCACTGAGGCACCTCCCTCAAGAACCCAATACTTGGCCCAACCTGTCCAGTTCACATTGTAGCACAGCTCAGTCTCAACACGCTCCAGCTCTGGCAGTTTCTCTTGCAGTTTCCGGACACTTTGTCCAGAGGCTGCCCCCTCATGGCCAGAGGGGCGAACGTAGAAACGAAGAACTGGAGCCATCTGCAGGTGTTCTTTCTGGAGAGATGAGTTAAATTCCAACAAAAATAACATTAACTAGAGTCTATCTGTTCTGGTGAACTGATTTCAAATTTCAAGGACAGCCAAGACATTGGGTACATGGTAGGGGAAAAAACAGGGACATTCCTATAAAATGTGGGCTTTAGGGGTGTAGGTCAGTGGTGGAGCACGCATTTAGCATGTATAAAGTTCTGGGTTCAATTCCCAATACATACACATATATATACCAATTTTTTAAAGACAGGGTCTCACTATGTAGCTCAGACTAGCCTTAAACTCACATTCCCCCACCCTCAGCCTCCTGAGTGCTAGGATTACAAGTGTGCACCATCATGCTGGACTCTAAATAAGTTTTTTAAAAATGAGTGCTAGAGGGCCAGGGATTTAGCTCAGTGGTTCCGCTGCCTGCTGCCTGCCTCGAAAGCGCAAGGACCTGAATTCGATCCCCGGTACCAAAATAAATAAATAAAAATGGGCACTAGTGATACAGGAGGAGAGAACATAGGTAGTACATTATTATTATTATTTTGTTTTTTGGTACCGGAGATTGAACTCGGGACCTTGCACTTGTGAGGCAGGCAGTGGCACCACTGAGCTAAACCCCCGGCCCCAGGTAGTACATTCTTGACATGTTTCTGAAGCATCAGTACTTTACTGGGCCAGAGGCAAGGACTTAAAAACACCATCATGGGACCAGGCCTAGTGGCACATGCTTGTAATTCCAGCACTTTGGAAGGCTGAGGCAGGAGGATCCCAAGTTTGAGGCTAGTCTGGGCAATCTAGTGAGTCCCTGTCTCAAAATAAAAAATTAAAACAGAGATGGGGATGCAGCTTAGAGCAAAGGTCTTTGGTTCAATCCCCACTTCCACACACACACAAAACAAAGAAACATACAAACAAAAAATACAGAAGTCATTAATGCCCTCATAGAGCTCACATTTTATAGAGCTTACGTTATAGTACAGCGTGATTAAGGTCAAGGGACTGTGGGTACCAACTCAGCACTTTAGGAGTCAAGGATTCAAGGGAGAAATGGTGTCTGCTATTGACTGAATGTTTTTGCCCCTGCCACATTCATACATTGAAATCCTAATCCCTAATATAAGGGTATTCTGATGTGGAGTCCTGGGAGGTAATTAGGTTGTAAGGATGGAGTCCTTCTGATAAGACTGCCCAGAACCCAACCACCACGCTGGCACCTCGATCTCAGGTATCCTACAGAACTGTGAGAAAGTTCTGGTTTTGTTTGTTTTTGCAGTAGAGGGGTACCACACATGCTCACACACACTAAGCAAGTATTCTACCACTGAGCTACATCCCCAGCTCCCACCTTTTTTAAAATTTTGAGACAGAGTCTTAACTAAATTATCCAGCATGGGCTAGAAGTTGTAATCTTCCCCCCTCAGCCTCTCAACTAGCTGGGATTATAGGTGTGCATTACTGCACCTGGCTAAATTCAATGTTTTAAGCCATTTCATGTATAGTACTTTGTTACAACAGCTGGAACCAAGACAGTAGCTGAGCATAAACCTGGAGGAAGAGCTGGCCTGGGCCTGCTTGGCAAACATAAATGACAGTTCCTCTGCTTTACCATTTTCAAAGTCTCATGCCTCTACCCAAGGTAAAACCTAATATTCAAAGGCCTTCTGCATCTATCCCCAATTACCTAACTTTTCTTTTTTTTCCTTTGGTCTTTTTGAGACAGGGTCTCGCTATATAGTTCAGACTGGCCTTGAACTCACTATGTAACCCAGGCTGGCCTCGAACTTGCAGTGATCCTCCTGCCTCAGCCTCCCAAGTGTTGGGATTACAGGCGTGCACCACCACACTGACTTTCCTTTCCAACTTCTGATCCCACTGCTTCTCAGGAGTACCCTGGCTTTACTCACCAAAACCTACCTTGTCTGGTCTCTGTTCCTTTGCCTCCCTCCTAGAATACACTTCCTACCCAAAGCCTCTCCATTCATTGGGACGAGCACAGGTCTCAGCAACTCTGGGAAGATCCAGGAACACATCCCCTCCTCCGCAGAGCTGAGGGCTTCTGATATGCTCCATCTATTCAGCACACTCACACATACAGAGAAAGTGCCTCTACTCAAGGAAGTGACAGGGAAGGAAGTTCACTGCCTCACATCTCTATCTGGACAACTCACAAGTACTTCCAAATGAACTTAGGCTAAAAAACTTAATTCTTGGAGACAGGTGTGGTGCTACATGCTTGTAATCCCAGTACTCTGGGAGGCTATGGCAAAAAGACTGCAAGTTTAAGGTACCTTAGTGAGACCTGTCTACATTTTTTTTAAGGCAGGTGTGTGTGTGGGGGGGGGGTTCCTAGGGATGCACCTCAGGGCAAAAGCCCTGGGTTCAACCACCAGTATTGAAACAAAACAAAAACAATAACAAAAACAAAAAACCTAATTCTTGGGGCTAGGATGGGCCTCAGTGGTAGCTCATGTACTTAGCTTGAGTGAGGACCTAGGTTTGATCCCCAGTACCATAAAAAGAAAAAGGAAAAAATTCTTTGACTACTTTGTCCAGGTGACCAAGAATTATGATGTTGACCATCCAGGGGTAACTCAACTGTTTTTTTTATTCCTTATTTTTTTAGTTTTTTTGAAACAAGATCTTACTCTAAGTGAGGCTGGCCTTGAACTCACTATGTAATATAAGCTGCCCTTGAACTCACAGCAATCCTCCTGCCTCGGCTCCCACTTGCTGGGATTACAGGAGAGCATCATCACGCCCAGCAACTCAACTGTTCTAAAGATTTCTCAGCAACTGACTTATTCAAATACCTAGTTCTTCAAATACTTTCCTCTGTTGGCTATAATGACACTACCCTCTCCCAGTATTCTTCTCATCTCGTGGCTGCTCTTTCTCCATTGTCTTGTGCTGGCTCCTACAATTCTCAACCTATAAATCTATGTCTTTCCTTATTTCTCTTCTCTCTATATATTCCAGTGATCTCATCTAGTCCTGTGGCTTTAAATATTACCTAGTAGAGCTGGCCATAGAGGCACATGCCTGTAATACCAGGACTTGGGAGGCTGAGGCAGGAAGATTGCCACAAATTTGAGGCCAGCCTGGACTACATAGTGAGTTCAAGACCAGCCTGAACAATATGGCATGACCCTGTCTCAAAAAAACTAAAACTAAAACTAAATATCACCTAGTGGGATGAGTCAATGAAATTACCAGCATTTAACTATTTTTTTGATGGAAAATGGCATTTTCATATGGTTCAAGTTAATATTTTTCCAAAGGATTCCATAACTTTACCCAGTACTCACTCTCCCCAAAGCTCCAGTTATTACATTCAAATGCTCAAATGACATTACCATACAGATGTCTACAAACACAGCAAAAAAGTCCGTTTTGGCCAAAAAAAGAATTTGATTTATTGTTTCTCCAGATATCCTATGCCTCTAATCTTCTCAATCTAAAGAAACACTACCACTATGTGATCAGTTGCTCAAGCCAAAGCATGGGATTCAAGCAGGGGATGTAACTCAGTGTTGGAATACTTGCCTAGCATGGGTGAGGCCTTGAGTTTGAGACCCTGCACTGCAAAACAAAAACAAAAGCCAAAGCATAGGAATCTTCTTTGCCTCAACCTTTCTATACCCAATCCATCAGTATATCTACTTCCAAACATCTTCCAAATCTCTCACCTTTCCATCTCTACTACCTTATCCTACTCTAAGCCACCACCATCACTCACCCAGTCTAATGCATTGGCTTCTTCTTTTATTTTTATTTACTTACTTTTGGTAGTGGAAACTGAACTCCTAAGCCTTTGCATTGTGCTACATTCCCTGCCTCCCACCTTAACTTTTTTTGTTGTTTTTTGGGGGTTTTTTTGGCAGTACTGAGGATTGAACTCAGGACCTTGCACTTTCAAGGCCAGTTCGGTGCCACTGAGCTAAATCCACAGCCCCCTCCCACCTTAATTTTGAGATAGGACCTCACTCAGTTGCCCAGACTGGGTTTTACCTTGCAATCCTCCTGCCTGCATAACAGACATCCGCCACCACACATGGCTTGCACTGGCTTCTAGATCAGTTCCTAATTCCACCTCTGCACAACTGCAACCCATCTGTCACATGTCAACATAAAGATCACGGCTTCCCCATTGCACATGGTATAAAATTCCAACTCAATGCCCTGGCTCACCTGGCCCGGCCACTCCATACCTCTCCAACCCTGCCTCTTGCCACTCTCACCCACGACATATCATTACACTAACTTCTAACTTCTATTCTGTTCCTCTAACTTGCCAAGCTCAGACCTGGACAGCTTTTTTTTCTTTTCTTTTCTTTTTTTTTACACCCAGATATTTGGATGGCTTGCTCTTTCAGGGGAAATTCAACTTCTTGGAAAAGTCTTATTTGACTAGCCACTTATTTAAGGAGCCACTATAAGATGGTCCTACTCTAATTTCTTAAGTAGTATTTATCACTATCTGACTTTTTATTTTTCACTCTATGTTCCACACTAGAACAAAATCTTCTTTTGGTTTGATTTCCTTCCCAGTACTGGGGATTGAACTCAGGTCTTTGCACTGAGCTACAGGCTCAGCCCTTATTTTATTTTCTATTTTGAGACAGGGTCTTGCTAAGTTGCCCAGGATGGTCTTGAACTTTCAATCTTCCTGCCTCACCCTCTTGAGTGCTGGGATTACAGGCATGTACCACCACCCCAGGCTTTTTTTTTTTTTTTTGCAGTACCAGAGATTGAACTTCAGACCTTCCACTTGGCAGGTGCGGCACCACTGAGCTAAATCCCCGGCCCTTGTTGTTTTTGAGATAGGGTCTCGCTATGTAGTTCAAACTGGCCTTGAATTCACTATGTGGTCTAGTCTGGCCTCGAATTTGCAGAGGTCCTCCTGCCTCAACTTCGCATGTACTGAATGAACTCTTCTTTTTGCTTTTGGATGGGGGAAGGTTGAAACAGAGCCTTACTATATAGTCCAGGTGGGCCTTGAACATCCCATGTAGCCCAGGCATGGCCTCTGAACTCGAGATCCTCCTGCCTCAGCTTCCCGAATGACAGGATTACATATGTGCGCCACCACGCTAGGCATGAACTCCCTCACCCCTTCTCGTCTCAGAATTATTTTAAGATATTCACCTATCACTGCTAGTGAAACATAAGCCCCAGGAGTACAGGGTTTGTCTACATCAGGGCTGTGTCCCCATGGACTACCATGGTGCCTGACAAAGTGGGTGATTGGCGGGGAGTGGTGCCTCAAGCCTACAATCCAAGAACAAGACCAGATCTCAAAAACACGAACAAAATAAAAGCAAATGATCGACAAGTTTTTTGTTGAAGAATAAATGACACAAAGGGGGCTAAGTTTACTCGTGCTCAGTCACCCACGTCCAGCGTCTGCTGAACACGTGCAGGAGCAGATAAAAAGACGCCCCTACTACAAGCAGGCACGCGGGCCCCAGGTCGGCCTAGTGGGGACACTGATGCGGCCTGGATCGGGCTTGGGGTGGGACGAAGAGCTGTTCCAAGAAGAGGGGCTCCATCAGTTAGCAGAAACTTTACTCACGTGAAAGCTGTCTCCTGGGCGGTGCGGCTGGAAGAATCTTGGCGCGGTGTGCGTCATCAGCATGCGCCGCGGGAAAATTCCCGGGCGAGCGGCCGCCACTTTGACCACGCCCCTACCACGTCCCTTGCTGCGAGCCTGAGCCGGCGTGTCCCTTGACCCTGGGTATTTCGGGTCAGTACATTCATTTCTGTGGTCCTGACTATCTTGTCGCTGTGTAAATACTGTCTGACGGAGACAAATACTCTGAACGCAGGAAGCAGAATGAGATTTTTCCCTTGTCCAACGTTCAATTTTCCTCACCCTTCTCTCTTGGCGTGCTTTCCTTTATTTTCTGAATGAGCGAATGTATTTCATTCCTAGCAGAGCGAGAGACACGTATTTTTAAATTTTCATACACTCGCTAGTTACAGTCACAATGATAATGATGCGAAACTTTTTTTTTTTTTTTGGTACCAAGGATCCTACTCAGGACCTTGAGCTTGCGAGGCAGGCGGCGGGACCACTGAGCTAAATCCCCAGCCCCCGAAACATTTATTGAGCGAGGCACTTTATATAATGTTGGACCTTGACAGAAATCCTGTTTTATGGAATTAGAGGCTGAGGCTTGTTGCCATGTGCAGGTAGTCAGACATGAGCGGTGGGAGAAGGCTGAGAGTGCCAGGTCAGCACAAGCTGTTCTTTTCTGCCCGGAGCTGAGATTGGTTGAGCTGCTTGCTACAAGCTGCTCTCTGTGGTGACAGAAAGTGGGTGTGGGACCAGGGTGTGAAGTGACTTCAACCAAGTGGAAAAAGACCCTAGATGGAGAGGCAACTACAAACAAAGCACAAAGGAGAACTCGGGACTTTCCACTCGAACATCCTCGAGATGACCTCTCCTCATTGCTATCTGCTTATGGCCTCATACAAAGGCACTGCATAAATTAACTATTGACCAACAATGGGTAAACACAAGGACACTTCGAAATTGAAAGTAGAGCAAGGGTAATTCATGAATATGTAAGGATAGGGTGGCGAATTGCCAAAGTCAGGAGCATAGAAAAATACACCAGAACAAAGAAACTCAGTGTTGTTCACACTCTTATGGCAACCTGGCTTGATTGGAGGCCTTATCCTTCTTTGCAATAAACTCTTGCACTTTGAAACCACTTTCAGGTTTGTGCATGATCATTAGGTGGTCTAGGCAAATTCTCCTTGGGTCACCAAGAACCAGGAAAGGCCAGGTAACATTACAATGACTTCTTCCTTAGTTTTGTAATTCACCTAGCACTTTCTACCTATTAATATATTTTTTGTACATTTTTATTTTATTCATTTTCTTTCCCCCTGAGTTCCATTCCTGGTAAAGGAATGGATCTCAGGACCTTGCGCTTGCCAGGCAGGCATGGAGCCACCTTTTGTACATTTTTAAAACCTTCATAATGTGAGGAGGAAAAATAACTCCCAACCTGCTAGATGTCAGATGTGCCGAGTCTATGTCCCCAAAATGTCAAAGAATGGGCTCCAAGAGACAAAGGAGATTAAGAGTAGGAAAGGTTTGTAAAGAGAAAGCTCTTGAGAGACAGAAGAGGTCCTGAATGGGTTGCCACAGAGGTTATTACACCAAGAATGTTTTGTAGAGAAAAATCACAAAGTGGAACTGGGTGTGGTGGCACAACCCTGTAATCCCAGCACTCAGGAGCCTCAAGCAGGAAGATCACTGTGAATTCAAGGGCAGCCTGGGCTACATAATAGGTTCAAGGCCAGCCTGAACTACATAGCAAGACTCTGTCTCAAAAAACAAAACAAAAATTGGGCCAGGGATTTAGCTCAGTGGTTTCGGCACCTGCTGTGCAGGCGCAAGGACTGGAGTTTGATCCCCGGTACAAAAAAAAAAAAAAATTAAAGGGGGGCGGGGATTATAAAGTGGATCAAACTACAGTTAACCAATAGAATTACAAGAATAATCACTTAGATAATATGGTTCCAATAGGGAAACAAGGTATGCAGCAAGGGTATAAGGCTAGCATCATAAACTTTAGTTTATCTATAACTTCTAACATAGAAAGAACAAAGGCATTTTTAGAAAGGGACAGGAAGGGATGGGAGCATAGGTCTGGATGTTCTGTTCACCACTTGAGTGTCTGATGCTGGTCACCCACTTGAGTATCTGGACTTACTGGACTGGGTATTGTTAATTACAGTATAATCTCAAGTTACTGTTTATCCCTTAGGGAGGCATCCAGGCCTGGCCATAGGGTCTCTTCTTTCCATTTCTCTTTTCTTTTCTTTTCTTTTCGGCAGGGTCTCACTACATAGTTCAGGCTGTCCTTGAACTCATTATGTAGCCCAGGTTAGCCTCAAACTCAGGGCAATCCTCCTGCCTCAGCCTTCCAGAGCTAGGATTACAAGTGTGCACCAGCACACCTGATGGCTTCTCCATCTTGAGGCCTGTCCTTCTTCAGATTCGGTTCCAGCGAGTTTTGATGTGTTCTCATCTTCTGCACTAACTTCCTTGAGGGCCCATCCCTATCTGACTGCCTATTAATCTCCATCTAATTTAGCTGTTTATAATATTTCCCCCCATGAAGAGATATCCCCAACTACTGTGAGGGGGCAATGAGTGAAGACAGCTCTGGCCACTTCTGGCTGAAGGGGGATTGTAGTCATGCTTGGCAGTCAGAGATACTCCTCAGAGGGTCTATCTAGAGGCCAGGCATTCTCATCTTGGGTAGATGTACGGCTTTAAGTCTGGAGAAGACAAAGCCAAAGAAATCAGTCTGTTGAAAACCAGTCCTCAACCTGTAAAGTTGTGATATGTATACTTTGCTCAGGGGGTGTCTAGCCCAAGTATTTAATAGAGTTAGGCTGATGAGAATAGAAGTGATTTCTTTGCTCCCAACATAAGAGGGCCTTTCTACTGAGGTGGCCTGCAGTGGGAGTCAATCATATATAATCATCCTGTATGTGAATGTGTATGCCCTACCTTTCATCAACGTGTAGATTGAAACCATGTCCTGTTGGGCAGCTCAGTGCCAGGGCATTTAGAAACACTTGTTTAAGCTTTTGTAATGCAGTTAGGGAATTGGGTTCCTAGGTTAAAATATGAGTACTTAAAAAAAATAAGTAATAGAATAAATAATAAAATGTGGGTATCTGTGGGCCTGCGGATTTAGTTCAGTGGTTACGCTGCCTGCCTAGCAAGCACAAGGACCTAATCCCCAAAGAATTAAAAGAATCATACCACAGTGATATATGTGTGCCCATGTTCATAGCAGCACAGTTTGTGATAGCTAAAACTTGGAAAGAGCCCAAATGCCCATCAACTGGAGACTGGATAAAGAAAATGTGGGTTTTTTTATAAAATGGAGTACCACTCAG
>NW_004624786.1:10784242-10827468 GCF_000247695.1 Heterocephalus glaber | reverse complement strand
TGTGAAGGGAGGGCTAGGAATGGGGAAAAAATAAGAACCAAGATGCATTATGTAAAGGTACAATTCCCAGTGAGAAATGTAATTGTGTTGTATACCTAAAATGTACCAATAAAAGAATTTTTTAAAAAAAGCACAAGGACCTGAGTTCCACGCCCGGTACCAAAAAAAGGGTCATGTGATCTCACCATATCCTGTTAGCCAAAGGCAGTAAAAGCCCATAATTCCTAAGAATCCTGTTAGTTGTTTTAGGTTCTTGGGCTGTGGAAAGGAAAGTACTAGTTTAATTCTTTCCTTACTAGTTTTCAGGTTCCCTTAGATATGATAAAGCCCAAATATTTTACCTCAAGTCTGCAAAATTATGCCTTAGACCTAGAGACCCTGTAACTTCTGTCTGCCAGAACATTTAACAGGGTGTGAGTGCCCTAGCTGGAGCTCTTCTGAGGGGGTACATAACAGCATATCATCCACATTTTGCAGCACTGTGACTTGTGAAAATTCGAAACAGGACAAGTTATGGGAAGGCAGTTATCCAAAAAGATAAGGACTGTCTCTGAACTCTTGAGGCAGCACAGTCCAAGTTAGTTAAAGAGCCTGGTCATGAGATTTTCAAAGGCAAAAAGAAACTGGGATGTAGCTCAGTGGCAGTATACCTGCCTGGCAAGTACAAGGTCCTGAGTTCAATCCCCGATACTGGGGAAAAAAAGAAAGAGAGGGGGGTGGGGAGGGGAGGGGAGGGGAGAAGTTGGGAATCTAGATGTAAAGAAATACAAAAGAAGGCCTAGCATGGTGGCACTCACCTGTAATCCCAGCACTCACGAGGCTGAGGCAGGAGGATCAGCCACAAGTTTAAGGCCAGCCTGGACTACATAGTGAGTTCAAGCCCAGCCTAGACTATATAAGGAGACCCTGTCTCAAAATACAAAAGTTGGAAAAAAAAATACAAAAGTTGGAGTGTTGAGTGTTGCAAGGGCTTTTGTAAGGCATAAACGAACCTTGTGCCCTTAAGCTTTCAATTATAGACAATAGCCCTTTTTCTTTTCTTTTTTCTTTTTGACAATAGTCCTTTTTTAACCTCAGGCCTTAGAGGGTATTGTGTGAGGAAAAATAGTGGGATCTTTAAAATGTATTTGTACCAGGGCAGCTCTTGCTGTTCTCCTGATTTTACCTTTAGTTGCCCATACTTCAGAATTTATTTCTGTCTCCATGAGAGGGAGGCAGCGTACCCAACCAGGGTGCATGTATATTATAGCATTCAAACAAGATAAGATATCACTCCCCAAAAGAGGAACTGGACTTTCAAGTATGATCAAAAAAGAACTGGAGAAGAGAAACCCACCCCAGGTACAGCCTAAAGGTTGTAAGAAATAGCGAACCACCAGTGACTCCTTTCACTGAGGTGTGAGGGCTGGAAGGAAGGCCAGGGTTGAAAAGAAGGACTGACAGGCTAGCTCCAGTGTCCACAAAGGCTGTTCTCTTTTTCCTCTATAGTCAAGATCATCTGGGGCTCCTCTGGGGAAATGACAGTGCAGCCAGAGGGAGAGGTCAGAGTGCCCAGGGCCCTTCAGTCTTGCTGGTGAGATGGGTCTGATCCCTGGGACCTCCATCCCGGAGGGCAGTCCAACTTCCAGTGGTCACTGTTGGACACAGGACATGGCTTAAGGGACCTATTGTTGTGACAGTTCTTATCACAATCCCTCCTAAAGTGGCCTAGTTTCCCAAACCCATGGCAAGTGAGTTTAGTCACTGAGCTCTTCTTGGAGTCCTGGGAACTCCAAGCCTGGACTCAGAGTTTACTCCTTTTAAGGCAGCTGGTTTCTTCTTGATTTCTCCCTTTGGCTTCTTCTCAGTCTCAATTACAAAATACTGAGGAGGCAACTCTCACTAGGATATCAAGCGAGCTATCTGGAGCAAAAGCCATCTTTCATAGCTTTCTCCTAATGTCTGAGGCAGATTGGGTAATAAATTTGTCTTTAAGAATATCCAGGGATCGCAAGGACCCGAGTTCAATCCCCAGTACCAAAAAAAGAATAACCCAGGGACACCACTTCTAACTTGTGCTTGCTTCAGCAGCACATACACTAAGAATAATCTGTCCTTCTACTGAATCAGGGGCCAGAAATATATACTTTACCAAGGGCTCTTGTAAATGATCTAAGAAGGCAGGGGGTTCTCATCATTTTCCTTATTAATAGTTGACAATTTAAAATAATCCAAAGGCTTAGTTCTCATCCTTCTTAGGCCATCAAAGAAGGATACAAATTTGATAATATTTCTATTCCAATCTCTTGCCTGGCTGATGGAGCAGTAGAGATCTTGTATAGAGGCTGCCTGGCTCCAGTAGGAATCAGCTGTTTCCCTTGCTGTTTCTCTTTTGGTCTTTTAAAATGAACAATATGCTGAGCATGATGGCACACACCTATAATTCCAGCACTCAGGAGGCTGAGGCAGAAGGATTGTTTCAAGTTCGAGGCCAGCCTGGGCTACACTTTGAGACTCTGTCTCAAAAAACAAAAATAAAATGAACAATATGATATTTATCTCCAAACATAATAGCAGCTTGTAATGCTGCTTGTTCTCACTAGAAGTCGATGTTTGATTTAAGAGCAACATTACATCTTTCCAGTCCAGTTCATAGAACTGAGTAAATCATCTAAAAATTTCAGTGCACTTAGCAGGATTATTTGAAAACTTTGCAGAACTTGTTTGATCTGTTTGAGGTCACTGAGAACATAGGACATGTGGACATGAATAGAGCCAAATCCTCTACCCACCTCTTGTAAGGGATATTGCCCATGAGGCACTTTAACAAAATCAGATAGAGGTAGATAGACCCCAGGTTTCAGTTAGGGTTGGCTTAGAAGTCTCATCCTCAGGGTACAAAGGACAAGGGAGGGGAACTTCAGGCTCAGTAATGGTAGATGCATCAGATTGCTCCATAGGGACTGGAGGCATCTGGTTTTCCAGTGGTTTACATCTACACTTTCAACACTAGTCAGAATTATCTCCTAATGCAAAGAAAGTCTGAACATGAGTTACTCCTGACCATTTTCCCTCTCTCTTACAACTCCAGTTGTAAAATAGTATTATAATCAATACTTCCCTCCATATTCCACTTCACCTCCAGGAGATAGGCAGGCCAGGTGCAGGGACAGAAAAAGATTAAACAGCACTTCCTTAGCAAGAGAGAGGACAATTTCCAGTGCTTAGGAATATACTTCAAAGGAGTAAGGGAAGGGGCCAGGATGTAGTTCAGTGGCAAGCTCAAGGTCCTGAGTTCTTCCTCAATATGGGGGGGGGGGGGAGGAGGCTATAAAAACAAATGAATAAGGGAATTGCACATTGAGCCCCCCCAAAAGCCTAAAAAACCCCAAAGGAGTAAGGGAATTGAACACTGAGTTTGCCATCCATAAAACAACAATAGAAAATGGTGTCCCTTTTTAACCTTTCTTGTTTTTATATGCCTTCAGGGTGTCCCCTGAGGTTTTCCTGCTCCAGGGCAGGTGGCTGCTAACTGGAGAGTGATAAGAAGATAGGTCGGACCAGACTAGGCACTCTCACTGACCTACTTCTTGTGAATTGCACTGCTGTGTTTTTTTAATTTTTTATTTTTTGCACTGCTGTGTTTTAAACTCACATTTCTAACTCCAGGGCATATTTCTAAATGCAAAAACCTACAATTTATTCCCGCCATCCCTGTTTCAGGGGGAAAAGAAAAAATACGGCCGGGGATTTAGCTCAGTGGTTTCGCCGCCTGCTGCGCAAGCGCAAAGACCCGAGTTCGATCGCTGGTACCAGAAAAAAGAAAGAAGAAAAAGGGAAGTGATAGGTCTCCCACTACCTCGGCAGCTATTATGTATAGTAGCTGCCCTCTTCCTATCGTGCCTTGCCCCCTCCCCTGTGTGACATCATGCCAAGATGGTTGCTCCCACCAAAGAATAAACCCTTCTTCCCAGCATGCCCCTGTTCCTGCCTAGAAAGTAACCTAATACTCGCTCACCTCCTACCACCTAGTGACGTCACCGGCTCCTCCATTCCCTAGTCACTACCTCACTCAACCCCACTTCAGCCCCTACAAACCCCACACCAGTCTCTATAAAAGACTCTCCCTGCCCCGGGCATATTGCTTTTGTCTCTCTTTTGTTCAGAGACAGCCCGGCAGATCTATTCCCCTAATAGAGGCTTGTTGGGGCCTGGTCTGGTCTTGGTCTTTGGCCCTTTTACCTGACAGGAAGCATTGTTAAACAGAGAATTAAACAGGGAATTAAATGACCAAGGAACCTGAACAAGTCCTTTCTAACGGGAGAGAGAGAGAGGGGGGGGGGAGTCAAGAGGAGAGAAAGAGTGTCGAGAGCCATTCTACATAAATTTTGGGGGAAAAATCATTTCAGAATTAAAGTGTGACCTCAATGTCACCTTGTCCATGAGCGGGCTATGGCATTTGGAAACATAACTCCGTCATAACTGTGTTTTGCCTCTGGTCACAAGTTGAGGCCTCAATGGTCCTGTGATACTGTGACACTCAAGGGCAAGAGTACATCAGCTAAAGACATCCTGGGTCTTCTAGAACCCAATAGTAATAAAAAAGGGAAAGGTTTTTCCTGGGGAAGGGACAACTTCTTTATTAGCCTGCTATCTTGTCCTACTTACTATTGTAAGAATGCTCTCCTTACCGACCTCATCAGCATAAGATCCTCATCAATATAGGATTACCACTGCTGTTTGAGTCACCTGATTCTCCCTCCAATTATTGTGTATATCCAACAAATAATGGGTAGCTTGGAATGTCTTTGTCTTGGCCAACTCTGAGGCACTGACCTCCCAGCCCCTCATGTACTTTGAAATTATGCAAGTCTCTATTGTCTTTCTTTCCTTAGCCCTTACCATCCTCTAGGGAGTAGGAGAATTAATCACCCTCCAATTAGAGACGGGGAGAGAGAGAGAGAGAGAGAGGGAGGGAGATTGGAAGTACTCCAACTACATACAGTATATTGTTTAGAATTCATAAATATGTGTACTGTACTGTACTTTTGGAGCCAGCTCCCCCTAGTGTCACCCAGAGATCAGTTCTCTCTACTGTGTCCGGGATGGGACTATCCATCCTGTGGGTCCATCCTGTGGATCCTTCCTGTCTCAGGAGAAACCCCTGCTCACTGTGTGTGTCTTCCTGGATGAGTATGATTTCCAATTACCTTCTAACCCAGGGATGTAGGTTTGTAGTCTATAAAGGAGTGCTTATCTTCAGTGCCCTTATAGATGAGCGTTGATTTTATAGGGGTTCAGAAGCTTCCAACAGAAAAGGGAAAGGAATCTCAGAGTTGCAAAGAGAAGCATATTACCATTTATTGATACTGATGTCAACTGTCCCTAACAGAGGTAAACTGCCAAAACCTGTTTTGTACACCAGAGAGTGCAAGCTACTAACCACTTAATAGTTTTTTTTTAATCCCAAAGAGCTATCTATAAGAAAACAAGCCACCTTTTAACTGCCAAATAAGTCAAGAAAGGAATATAAGGCCCTGCCTGAAAAAAAAAAGTCCCATCAAAGAAACTCAAATATAAAGGCATCACAATCTTCCCATTCTCTCAATTTAAAGTGATTATTTTGACCAAAAAAAAAGGAGAAGGCATAAGCAACTGAAAAAAGATGATAATTACTGATTACCTAAATGAGTCACAACCCAGAATCCCACTGAAATATTTCAGGGGTGCCATGAAACAAAAGCAAACTCTCACCTCCTTCTGAAGATCTCACTGGGCCCTCTAATCTGTATCAGGGAAAAATAACTCCCAACCTGCTAGATGTCAGATTTGTTCAATTCATGTCCCCCAAATAGCGAAGAATGAATTCCAAGGGACAAGAGAGGTTAAGATTACGAAAGGTTTGTTAAGTGAAAGCTCCTGAGAGACAGGAGGAGTCTCCAAGGGATTGTCTCAGAGGCTATTTCTCCAAGAATTTTTTTCCAAGAATTTTTATAGAGCATAATCATAAAGTGGGTAATACAAGGGTAAAACTACAATCAATCAATAGAATTATAAGAATAATCACTTAGATGAGATGGATCCAATAGGGAAATAAGGTACCCAGCAAGGGTATAAGGCTAGCATCATAAATTTAAGCTTATCTCTAATTTCTAACATAGAAAGAACAAAAGCATTTTCGGATAGGGACAGGGAGGAATGGGAGCAGGGGTCCAGATGATCTGGTCACCTACCTAGGTATCTGATACTTATCTGTACTTACTGGTCTGGGTATTGTTAATTATAGTATAATCTTAAATTGCTGTTTATCTCTTAGGGAGGCATGTAGGCCTGGCTCTTGTGTCTCCATCTTGAGGCCTGGCCTGCTTCGGATTTGCCTCCAAGCACAGATTTGATGTGATCTTTTTTTTTTTTTTTTTTGGTACCGGGGATCGAACTTGGGTCCTTGCACTTGCAAGGCAGGCGGCAGAACCACGAAGCTAAATCCCCGGCCCATGATGTGATCTTATCTTCTTCACTGACTTCCTCCATCCCTGTCTAACTGCCTGTTAATTTCTATCTAACTTACCTGTCTATAATAATAATCCATGAACACATTGTTGTATTGGGACCTATCAGAAAAATGTAGAGTGGGAGGCCTAGAGACTGGCATGGGCAACTTCTTGTTGGCTTGAAGGGACAAAGAGAGAAAATGGTGTTAACAGCTGGGAAAGCTGGGGCAGTGAGGAAGGTTATCCAACATGACAAACGGAGCCACTGTCACAAGTACGGTGATGGGAAGGGAATAATCCTCGGGTTCTTTCTTTCCTCCTGCTCTCTTGTCCCAGTGCAATGCCTCCCCGCTTTCTTTTTGTTTCATGATGCAAATTGTCTTTTTCTCCCACTAGCCAAATGTAGCCTGAAGCTGGAAGGCGAGGAATCTAAGTAATGCCCAGAGCAAATACACAATACCCAGGTCAACAAATCTGCTTCTTGTGTGTGACCTTGGGGATTGAACACACTCAGTGTTCTAGCACTGGGTTATATACCTAGTCCCCCCAATGGTCTTCTAAAAACCAACAGTATGTATCACAAATTTTCACAGTAAAAAAAAAAAGAAAGTCTGTATCCCATCTTCCCCTATATTCTAATCTCATTTCCTTCCCAGGACAGGGCTAAGACTACTAGAGTAAAGCAAATGAAACTTTTAGAGTTCAAAATTTAAGTGCCTTCTTAAATTTTGTTCCCAGGTGCCCCACTTGCTTCACTCTAACTCTGACCCTGGCCCAGACATAATAGTTTTTGGGTGGGTTCTTTTTGGTTGATTTTAGTTTGTCTTGAAGTAGTCTGAGCCATAGTCATTTTTTTTTTCATAGTCATTTTCTGGTATAAAAACTCCTAGACAGGGCCATTGATTTAGCTCAGTGGCACTGTACCTGCCTCACAAGCACAAGGTCCTGAGTTCGATCCCAGTACCAAAAGTACATAAATAAATAAATACTCCTAGACAGAATCCCCTTGGCAACCCACTTTCTGGTCCTTTCCCAACTACTGGGAGCTTTTTCACTCTTCTTCTTTTTTTTTTGGTACCAGAGATCGAACTCGGGGCAGGCAGTGGAACCACTGAGCTAAATCCCCGGCCCTCATTCTTCTTAATAAACATTCCTCCCATCTTATTTCCTTGGTCCTCGAATTCATTCTTCGACTTCAGGAGACATGGACCCAGAAAGAGCACAAGATTACATGAACTGATGCACAAGATTTTATCAAGTTACTCAACAATAAGCACTATTCTAGGCATCAAAATAAAAAGATAAATAGAACAAGACTATCTCTCAGAGCTCTTGACATCACAATTGAGTTAAATAATGACATCAGTAAAGTTAAGTCCAATCAACAAGTATGAAAGTGTTCTGGCTGCATTTAGGAGGAAGCACTTCTATGCTTGGCAAATTCAGGGACACTGAAAGATCTTTAGGGGTTATCAACCAGGTGGGCTGTGTGAGTTCATAGTTCTCCCATCCCTTCCCTCTAAATCTCAACATCACTTAAGGAGGGAGATAGGCTTCCTTTCCCACTCAGCCGCCTAAGGAGGACGGCACGTGGGCTGCTGATAGCCATGCTGTTTCGCGGGCCTCTTTGAGGTGCAACCGGGTCTGTGCATTTTGAAGATATGTGAAGGTCATTGAACAAATGTTTTACAAAAACTTTTCAGAGGATGACTGAAGAAAATGGTTATGACCCCAACTGCATAAAATAAGCATACAGGTAGCTGCAGATGAATGTTCAGATCCTTTGGCTGTAGAGTTTAAAGATACTTCATTGTCTCGTGTGGCATGCAACATTTTAGAAAGAAAAATGAACTGATCAAGAAAAAACATGAAGACAACCAAATGATGACAATATTTTATTTGATGTTGAAAAACTGACAAATTATGCAGAAAAGTATAGACTTGACTATTTTAGTTGCTGAAAACAAATTATTTTCTTTTAAAAAAAGACATGCTTGGAAAATTTGTTGGTGCGCAGGAGACGCTACACGGCAAAGTAGCTACGCGCCCCGATGACGTCACCGAGTTCCTCCCGTGAGCACTCGCGGCGTTCGTTCGCGCGCTTCACGGGGACGGGGCTTTGGCGCATCATGACGGATTGCCGGGTTCAGGCTCTCTCTGTGAGTGCTGATCTCCGTCCCTTGTCACTTTTGTCCCGAATTTTCTTCCTTCTCATGTTTCTTTCACCTCGTCTCTCTGGCCTTTGTAACTCGTTGGGCACGGCCGGGGGTGAGGGAAATGGGAGACGGTTTGCTCCTACCTCTATCAGTGGTTCTGCGAATATTTTATTACTTTGTTCGCTTGGCACCCGCTTGTGAGCCTTAAACACCTCTCCTTCCACTCTCTAGGATTCAGACCTAGTGAGATACTAGGAAAAGGTTAATGGGACAACTGTGGGGCTGTGGGTTCCTAGAGAAGACTCCAGACGCAGCTGTAGAGGGAAAAGAAAAGCTTCAGGGTTCTGAAAATGCGTGTAGGAGTTAGCAAGGCAAAAAAGCACTTAAAAAAAAATTACAAGATTGAAGCAAATACAGGTTGAAAAGGAAGAGATAGAGCAGGTGTCTTGAAAAACTGAGGAAGTTAAATTGGATGGTAGTGGAGGCGCCAGAGCTGAGTCTTGTAAGATTTGCTGAGCAGCGACTTTATTGGGAGTTGGTGGGCGTTAAACAGGAGAGTTGGTGATTGGATGGGATTTGGGTTTTAGTTTATTCAAGTAGCAGTGTGAAGAATTGGAAAACTGTGATTAAAATGTAGTGAGAGAATAGTTGGCCGCCGCCATGGCAGCAGTGTTGAGATTCCAAAAGTGAAATCAATAAAAAAAGACAATGTAGGGGCCGGGGATTTAGCTCAGTGGTTCCACCGCCTGCCACGCAAGTGCAAGGTTCCGAGTTCTAGCCCCGGTACCAAAAAAAAAGAGACAATGTCATAGAATCTAAAGGAGTGGATATCGTGTAAGGAAAGAGGAGTTAAAGAGTATAGCCAGGTTCAAGGTAAAACAACTATTTGAGAGTCTGTCTGCTAAATTAAAGAGGGCTAGAGGAATAGCAGATGTGAAAATGTCATTGTTAGGCATGTGCTACCTATGGATTGGCCAGGTTGAGAGTCTGGTAGACGGATGGACAAGAACAAACCTCAGGAAGGGGACTCATTTAGACTAGAGATGTAGGAACAATCATCTGTTGGTGGCTGTTTAAAGCCAGCCTGTATCTAGGATGATCACTCACCTGTAATCCCAAACTACTGGGAAAGCTGCGACAGGAGGATCACAAGTTCAAGGCCAGCCTGGACACCTTAGCACTGTCTCAAAGTAAAGTAAAAAGGGGGGGGGGGAGGAAGGGCCCAGGGATTTAGCTCAGGGGTTCCGATGCCTGCCTCCCAAGCGCAAGGTCCCGAGTTCGATCCCCGGTACCCCCCCCCAAAAAAAGAGGGGTGGGGAATGTACAGGACTTGCCCAATACGGACAAGGCCCTGGGTTCAATCCCAGTAGTTGCAAAATTCTAGACGTTGGGACCGGGGACTTAGCTCAGTGGTTCTGGCGCCTGCCTTGAAAGTGCAAGGTCCCAAGTTCGATTCCTGGTACAAAAAAACCCAAAACAACAGAAGTTAGGGGCCAGGGATTTAATTCAGTGGTGTACCACCTTCCTCCCAAATTCAAGGTCCTGAGTTTGATCCCCAGTACTGGGAAAAAAAATTCAAGAAGTTAAAGTGGACAGCAGGGGAAAAAAAGCCACCCAATAGATGAGATATTTGAGGAGAAAGTGTGTAGTTTGGTTTTGGTCTTGGTTTTTTGAGATACAGTCTCACTATGTAATCCAGACTAGCCTTGAACTCATAGCAGTCCTCCCTCAGCGTCCTGAGTGCTGGGAATACAGACCTACTCATTTGATTCAACAGATGAGGTCCATAGTTTACCTTGTTTGTTTGGATTTGGTTATCTTTTTGGGTTTTTTTTTGGTTTTTTGGACAGTATTGGAGATTGAACCCAGGGCCTTGACACTGAACTACATCCCTAGTCCTTTTAAAATTTTTATTTATTTAATTTTGAGACAGGGTCTCTAAATTACCCACGCTGGGGTTGAACTTGGCAGACTCCTCCTGCCTTAGCCTCCCAGAGTGTTGAGATTACATATGCTACCACACCTGGCTTGGATTTGTTTTTTTTAAAAAATTTAATTTCATTTCAAAGCAGTAGTATTTGAGAAGCAGTGGTATTCAGTGTGCCAGACAACAGACAAATCATTAAAGAAATATGAACTACTAAAAAAGAATGAAGCTGGGCATGGTGGCACATATCTGTAATACCAGCTGTTTGTGAGGCAGAGGCAAGAGAATTACAAGTTCAAGGCCAGACTGGAGAATTTAACAAGACTTTATATCAACATAAAATAAAAAGGCTGGGGGCCGGGGATTTAGCTCAGTGGTTTCGCCGCCTGCTGCGCAAGCACAAGGACCCAAGTTCAATCCCCGGCACCAAAAAATAAAAAATAAATAAATAGATAAAAAGGCTGAGGGTAGAGAGTGATCCCCAATACTGAAAAAAATTGAGATGAAAAGACAAAAAGTAAATGTCTGTGCTTTGAGTATGTTGGTGGGGCATCTTGGAATGATGATCTAGTCCAGGGTCCAAAACTCTGAATGAAAGGAGAATATTAGATAGAAGTAGGGTGAAGGTGTACGTCAATAAAAAGACTGTCCACAAGGATCCTGAAGTTATCTAGAATTTGAACACCGATCCTTCTTTTCTTTTTCTTTTTTCTGAGACAGTCTTGCTAAGTAGTTCAGGCTGACCTTAAACTCCTGGCCATCCTCCTGCCTCAGCCTCCTGTGTGCTGAGATTACAGCTTCCCAAATTCTGGGACTACAGATGTGCAGCACCATGCTCAGCTTTGACGACATTCGATTTTTCGTGCTGTTTTCAAGCTGCTAAAGATTTGCTGAATGTGGAAGATTCACCAGAAGGTTAGTAGAGGAGCCGTAGAAGACCAGGGATGAAGCTGTAATGGTTTAGAAATACCGTTGAATAGGATAAAGGTCCTACCCCTAAGTACTGTTGAACTCCTTTGGGAACTCACTGGCAAGAGGTCAAACTGATCTTCCCTAACATTATATATAATGGCAACCAGAATCTGTGCCAAATATACAAAGGTGCCTTTCATGCCTTCCTCCAAAAGCCCACATCTTAAGCCAGGTATGGTGGTGCATGCCTGTAATCCCAGCACTGGGGAGGCTGAGACAGAAGGATCACTGTAAATTTGAGGCCAGCCTGGAGTACATAGTGAGTTCAAGGCCAGCCTGAACTACACAGCAAGACTCTGTCTCAAACAAACAAAACAAATAAGAAAGAAAGCCCACAGTTTGAGCTGCATGTGGTGACATAAGCTTATAATTTAGCTAGCTGGGAGGCTGAGATAGGAGGATTACAAGTTTGAACTCAGCCCAAGCAATTTAGCAAGAACCTGTCTCAAAAAGGGTTGGTAATATAGGTCATTGGGATTTATATCTTGCATATATTTAGTTTATGGAAACTCAAATGTATATATCTGAAAAAAAGGGAAACGATTAAAAATCATATACCTGGCGGGGATTTAGCTCAGTGGTTTCACCCCCTGCTGTGCAAGCATAAGGACCCGAGTTCAATCTCCGGTACGAAAAAAAAAAAAAATCATATACCTATGTCCTTTTTATGTCCTATTAGGCACACTTATTTACATATACATATTATAGAACAGTATTATGAGCCTTTTTTTTTTTTTCTTTTTGGTACCGGGGATTGAACTTAGGACCTTGTGCTTGTGAGGCAGGCTCGGTGCCACTGAGCTAAGTCCCCAGCCCCTATGACCTATTTTTTATGATCAAGATAAAGTATTTTTAAAAGGGTGATTTTACATATTCTTGTTTTTCAACTTGCTGACCTCGCGTAAAATGATATGGCACTAAATGTGGCAGTCACTGTTCCTTTTTGTTTGTTCTGAGAAAAAGTCTCTCCATGTAGTCCAGTCTAGCCTCAAACTTAAGAGCCTCCTAAGGGTTAGGGTACAGGTGTGTGACGCTATATCGGGCTGTGGTCATTACTCCTAATAGAGGAGTATGCAGGTTGCTATTGGAGCTCCCAGCAGTCTGCCTGGGATGGTCAGAATAGGGTCCACAGAGGAATGTATGTTCCAGATGACCACTTTAAGGGTTACTATAGGTTTCTTAGGAAGGGAAGGAAGACCCAAGCTGGATTGCCACTTCAAGGAACTATGGCTAAACTAAGACTTATTTTTGTTGTGCTATGGATAGAACCTAGGAAATGTGCGTGCTAGGCAAGTCCTCTATTACAGAGCTACACCCTTGCTCTATACTAAGGACTTCTGCCAGGTGTGGTGGTGCATACCTGTAATCCCAGCACTTTGGAGCCTGAGGCAGGAGGATTACCCCGAGTTTGGGACAGCCTGGGATACATAGCGAGACCCTGTCTCAAAAAATTAAAAAGAAAAAAAGTAAACGAAGGACTTCTGAGGCTTCTTCAGCTTCTAAACATTTTTGCTCTTGATCTTCATTTTATATGCTCTCTGGGGTTTCTTTTCTCTCTCTCTCTCTTTTTTTTTTTATGTTTTTGGTACTGGGGATCAAACTCGGGACCTTGCAAGGCACGTGGTGGAACCACTGAGCTAAATCCCGGGCTCTCTTTTCTCTAATTTCTTTATTCCCAAAAGTTTCTTTGGTGGGCAGGATAGTAGTACTGAAGATGTTTTAACTAGATTCACTTTCCCTAGGAGCAAGCCTGGCTTGAGGCTGCCCAGACCTTCATCCAAGAGGCTGTTTGTCCAGCTGACAAGGAGCCTACTGCTCATTTGACTCAGTCGGTAATTGACTGTGTGAAGAGGATTTGGTGTTCCCAGGGAAGGAACCAAGGTTTTGGACTGCCCCTCAGCTACAGGTAAGGAAGGTGAGGGCTGGCAGGGAGATTGAATCTGGGATTGAAAAGGAAGGATCTATACTAAAAAAACACAGAAGTGAGAAGAGTGAATGGAGAACAAAGTGGTCTAAACACATCCCCTTCTGCAGAACTTTCCTATTTTCCCTCCAGCTCTTCTTTTCCTAAACTGGCTTAAGTTAGGTTTAGAGAAAAAGAGAGGAAGAAATGAAGTAGGGAAGAAAGAAAGAAAATTTGGAGAAAGAGTTCTCAAGGTAGGGGGAAAAATCTGGTATTATTTTCATTTTGTGTAGGAAAGTAAGATTCAGAAAGATTCATGACTTCAATGAGTATGGCTTATTTTGTTTGTTTGTTTTTGTTTTTTCAGTACTGGGGATTGAACCTGGCCCTGTGCATGCTAGGCAAGCACTCTAGTGCTAAGCTACATCCCTACATCTGTATATTTTTATTTTATTTTAATTTATAATTATTGTTATTTTTATTATTTTGATTTTTTGAAATAAGTTCTCAACTATAGTTCAGGCAGGGTTTGAACTTACTATGCTATGCAGCCTGTGCTGGCCTCAAACTCCTGCTGATCTTCCTGTCTCAGCCTCCTGAGTGCTAGGATTAGCGATGTGTTCTACCACACATGGCTTTTTTTTGGTTTTGTTTTTTTGAGACAGGGTCTTGCTAAGTTACCCAGGCTGGCCTCAAATTTCCAATCCTCCTGCTTCAGTCTTCCGATTAGCTGAGATTACAGGTGTCCTCCACTGGAGCCCAACTGGATTGTTATTTTTAAGACTGCAAACTGTCATGGTGGTACATGCCTGTAATCATAGCACTGTGGTAGGCTGAGGCAGGAGGATCGCAAGTTGAAGCTCAGCCTACACCCCCCCAGCCTATGCGCCTTAACCAGACCCTGTGGATTTTTTCGTTTTGTTTTGTTTGGTAGCAGGGATCGAACTCGGGTCCTTGCACTTGTGCACCAGGCGGCGAAACCACTGAGCTAAATCCCCAGCCCCAGACCCTATCTTAAAAAGAAAAAAATAAAGACTTGGGGATGTAGCTCAGTGTGAAAGCCTTAGGTTCAATCCCTAGTACCTCAAAACCTAAAGAAAGAAAAGGCAGACCTGAGTTTAAGGTTGTCTGAGAGTATTTTTTTAAATTGGGGATTTTTAGTACATTACCATTTCATATTCTACACTATACTAGGCAACATTAATAAAGCACCACAAGAAAAGTGTTTGCTTCATGGCCAAGTAAGTTTTCTAGGAGATTTACAGGGGTCATTAACTTATTCAAGGCTCTGAAAAGTTTTACCAAAGGAAACCTATTTCTTCCTTGTAGAAGTAACCATTGTCTTAAGTATGGGATATATTATTCCTACCATATCTGTATATTTTACTATGGATGCATCTATCCTTAGTCTGGAATAGAGCTTTCTATCTCTTTATCTTTAGACTTTATATAAATGGGACAGTATCTTACATATCCTCTGCAATTTGCTCTTCTGTGCTTAATGTTATATACTTCATATTGCTATATATAGTTTTAACTTATTTTTTAAACTGCTCTCTATATATGGAGAATCACTTTTTGTTTATCCTTTTGAAACAAAAAGTAGAAATCTGAGTTTGCCCAAAATTAACTTCAGCTAGGATATTTTTTCTTTTTTTTTGGTTATCGGGGATCAAACTCGGGACCTTGAGCTTGTGAGGCAGTCGGTGGAACCACTGAGCTAAATCCCTGGCCTGTAGGATATTTTTTCCCTGGCACTCCCTTAACCTGTTTATGCCATTTGAAAACACTTTCCACAACCTGGGTCCCTGTATCAGTCAGTAGAGGCAAAGGAATTTTGGCAAGGGGACAGTTGTACTATGTTATTCAAAACATCATTTTCATCATTTTGTATAATTTTCTCATTCATGAAGTTAAACCAATGATTCTTCAAACACTGGTTTTCCAGAATGTAAATCAACACACTGCTTCCTCCATTGAGAAAGGCTATGTGGTGTTGCTGGGGTCCCATTGAGAAAGGCTTGTGTTTGAAAATAATTTAGCTTAGGAGGCAAAGGCTCTGGATTTGTTCCCCAGCACTGCAAAAAAAAAAAAAAAGATTAGCTGATATAAACAGTGAGTATAGCCATGTACTTATTGCTCAATTTTTAAAAACATTAATATTTTGCCATATTTCCTTTAGTTTTTCATAAGATGTAAGATATTAGAGAATTAGTAAAGTCCCTTAACAACTCTGTTCTGATGAGTTCTCCCTCACTTCTTCCAGAGTCCCAAAGGGAGGTGCTCACTTATAGGGTATGCACATCATCAATCTCCTTTGCTGCTTGCAGTGTACTCCAGTGGAATTATACCAGTTTACACATACCAGCATACATCTGTAGCTTTTTTTTTTTCTGTTACTGAAAATTGAACCCAGAGCCTCATGCATGCTAAGTAGGCACTCTACTGTTGAGCTACCCCCCAACCCATAATTTAACTTTTATTTGCATTATTATTCAACTTGCTATCTCAGCCTCACTTTCCCACCCAGTCTCTAGTACTGGTCTGTAATAATAAGGAAACCTGCCTAGGACCATTGGAGTTCTCTATGAAGCTAAGAGCTGAGATGCTTTCAAGGGAGCTCTTTGTGGTATATGTAAAGTATTCTCTATACACACTCATTACCTCAGGCCCTCCCATATTCCTGCTTATTTTTTCTGGTTTCTGGGTCTTCCCCCTGATACCATCTTGTTCTGGATATTATTCATAGACAGGCATGGTGATATATACCTGTATTTCCTGCTACTTGGGAGAATGAGGCAGGAAGATCACAAGTTCGAATCCTACCTGGGTAACTTAATGAGACCCTGTCTCAAAAAATGTACAAAGGTCTGAGGATGTTGCTTAGTGTTAGCATGCCCCTGGGTTTGATCCTCATTACTGCCCCCCACAAGCTATCATTTGGCAGAGACTCTCTGCTTTCCCTCAATAATGTGCAGCCTCTGGACCCAGACCCCATCCTCACATCCTCATTATGTTGGGTCCTTACCCCCAGCTCTTTCTTCTTCAATCATACACATCTTTTAGTTCATGATCCCCTTCATGAACTGTGGGACTGTGCCCAGGTAAGCGTATCCTCCTAGACATGGACTGGCTTTGTAAAACCCCTGTTCTCTCTGCTCTCCAGCTTTGTCTCAGTACAAAAACTGAGGAGCCGCCATCATCCATGCTGCAGCCACCTGTCCCGGAGCTGTAGTGCATATGAGACTTGGGCCCAAGAGGCTGGGCCAAATGGGAACCCCCTGCCCCAGGAGCAGCTGTTACTTTTAGGGACACTAACAGACCTATCACAGGACTTGGAACAAGAATGCAGGGATGGAAGCCTCTTTGTGAGAGATAACACTGGAATCCTGGGCTGTGAGGTAAGTAGGGAGGAGCAGTCAGATTCTTCAGATTCTAACAGGAATGGTGTCTAGGGAACAAGGCAGCTAGGATTCTGTAGGGACAAATACAGAGGGGTGGATTGGATGCTAGGACCCTGGTAACCATCTTCTTGGTTTTTTCCTAGCTCATAGATTTGGACCTTTCTTGGTTGGGCCATCTCTTCTTGTTCCCCAGTTGGAGTTACCTTCCTCCTGCCAAGTGGAATTCCTCAAGGGAAGGGCACTTGGAGCTCTGGGGTGCCCCTGTGCCAGTGTTTCCTTTGGCCATCAGTCCTGACCCTCTCACACCAATCCCTGTCCTGTACCCAGAGATTGCATCCCGTGTGCTCAGACACAGGTAACTCTTTCCTCTCTAGGGGAGGTGGGAGCACTGTCAAACATGGAGGATGATTGTGGTTCAGTGGAGGGGAAAGAAAGGTTTTGGTAGTAATGTAGATGGAATATTCCAAATTCCAAAGGGTCAGTGGGCCTTTGAACATCAAGAATGTTAAGAGCTGGGCATGGTGGTGTACACCTAAAATCACAGCACTCTGGGATACTGAGGCAGGAGAATCCCTAGGAGTTTGAAGCCAGCCTGGGCAATTTAGCATCTTAGAGAGAGCTAGTCTCAAAATAACTGAAAAAGGGTGGGGGATTTACCTGAGTGGTTCTGCTGCCTGCCTTGCAAGTACAAGGTCCCAAGTTCGATCCCTGGTACCAAAAACTGAAAAAGGGCTAGAGCTGTAGGGTTATAGCTTAATGTGTAGACCCTGGGTTCAATCCCTAGTACCACATAAAAAGATTATTAAGAGAAGTGTTTATTTGGTTTTTTTCTTTTCTTTTTTTCCTGTACTGGGTATTGAAGTCAGGCCACTGAGCTACATGCCCATCCTGCTTCCCCACCCCCGCACTATCAGGTTGTTCTTTACATTGGAAGGGAAGACATTTGTAGAAAGAAAGAAAAGACATAAAAATGACATCTTCCCCTCCTCTTCCTTCCTAGAATGGTATTTTTTTGTTTTTGTTTTGGTACTGGGGATCGAACTCAGGTCCTTGCACTTGTGCAGCAGGTGGCGAAACCACTGAGCTAAATCCCCGGCCTCTTCCTCCCTAGAAGCAAGCTCAGAGAGGTGCAGTCAAATCTAGCCGGGAAGCTGGTCCGGTTGAGTCCTCTGGTAAGAAGTCAGCAGAAGACATACTTCGTCCTGTCTCTTGGTGAATCACCCCTAGCTGTCGGCCATGCTGTCAGCCAGGTGCCTATCATTGTGCAGGTAAGGGTCAGGGTCAATTCAAGGGCATGCAGGTGTGGAGGCTGTGCTGAACTCCTAATGGGAAAGATAACTTCTTTTTTTCTTATTTTTTTTTGGTACTGGGGATCGAACTCTGGTCCTTACACTTGTGAGGCAGGCGGAGGAACCACTGAGCTAAATCCCCGGCCCAAGATAACTTCGTAAAGGAACTGCACAGGGAAGGAGGGCAGCTGAGAGAGTTACTTTTGGGAACAGTACTGTGCAGGGGAAATTCCAGGCAGTGTTACTGTCTGTGTATGGAGGTAGAGAGTAGACTTTCCTGCTGTGCAATTCATTTGAGGTGATAGCTTTTGCATCCTCTGACATTTTTAAAAACTGCCAGGATAACTTATTTTTCCCCTGTGTTAGAAGAATGGCCAAACAAATCATTTTAACTCAAGTAAGACATTGATTAAATGCATTTAAAAAAAACAAATTTGGCACTAGTACTTTTTTTTTTATGTTGAGATTGAACCCAGTGCCTTGCACATGCATGCTTTATCACTAAGCTACAATCACAGCAGCACAGGGATGCTCTTGGTATGTATATGGGCTGCTGAAGAGGCATGTTGGAGACTTTTTGTCGCTCTAGATGACCCCAGTGAGTAGGAGCTGAGGTTATCTCTTGAAATTGAAGGGCTGGACCTTGAAAAGGAGAGGAAAGGTTCAGGGTAACTGCTGTGCTAGTTAGTAGGGGATAAGAGATTGTCAAGCACCAACAGAGGCCCAGCAGGAGCAGGAGCATCTGTGTTTGGCTCTGGGATGCCACCTCAAATGAGGTTTCTACCTTAGAAAGGAACTGAGTCAGAGCTGTACAATATGATATTGGTACACTCAAGGGTCAAGGGCAGAAAGGGCCAGATTCAGGGGCTGGCATCAGATAGGGAAAGGGAAGAACCTCAGCATCTGAATGAAGAAGAAGGGGCTGAGATACTGAGGGTCTTCCTGAGAGTTGAAGGAGCATGGAGGGAGAGATGGAGAGTGAAAGCACCCACAATCCTTCGTTTGTTTGCTCAGTAAGACCATTGTAAATGACTTATTTTGTCCCGTGCAGTAAGTTTTAAGTAAGGGCTCAGCAATACCTTATGATGAGTTGTGATATCCAAGGACTAACTGGTAGAACTCAGCTGGTTCAGAGTAGAAATAGAGGTCTGCAAAGTTGAGCACAGATAACTGAAGTCAGAGTTTCTTGAGTTATCAGTGTAAGGGTTTTGTTGTTGTTTTTTTGGGGCTTAAACCCAGGGCTTATTTCATACTGGGCACTCTCTCTCTACTACTGAGCAACACTCTAGCTCCTATCAGGTTGTTTTGAAGCCCCTGAGAAAGGTAGCAGTGCTTTTTATGCCTGTGGGAGGAGGATACTTTAGAAGATGGTTATGTTTATGAACCATCTTATCCATGAAACATTTTTCTTCAGGCTTAAATTTCTTCAATGATTGTCCTGCTGTCTCCTCCAGTCCATGTCATACCTCCTTGGCATTTCTTAGCTTCTTCCCTTATCTTAACTCTCCCATTTTGTTTCCTGCAACTCCCAGCAACATTCACTCTTCTCTGTCATTGCCAGTGTTTTCATTGCCTTCAAGCCATGCCTGGCTTATTCTGAATTCTGAACATTTTTGTGTTGTTGCCTTCTCTGTCCTCTCCTCTTGGACAAACCAGATACAGGTTGAGCAACCCTAATCAGAAATTCAAAATGCTCCAGAATCTGAAACTTTTTGAGTGCTCTAATGATGTCACAAGTGGAAAATTCCACACCTGACCTTATGTGATGGGTCAAAGTTAAAATGCAGGCAGACTAAAAATACTGCATAAAATTATATTCATAGCCAGATTGTGGTACCACCTGGCTGTAATCCCAGCATAATCCTGGTACAAGTGGATGCATTTATACCCAAACATATTGATGACATAGATAAATATTGTTTGTATGTTGTGGGGTGGGAGATGGGAAGTGTTAATAAGGGCATGATTTTCTCAATGGAATATTTGTATATTTTAAAGGAAATTTTAGGGATGATTTGTATCTTGAACAAGGGATTAGGAAATATTTGATATCTCTATTGAGAAAGCAGAAATCCTGAAAGTCTGTGGCTTAAGATTTAATTGGAGAGGGCTGGGGATGTAGCTCACTGGCTCCATGCCAGCCTGGCAAGCTCAAGGTCCTGAGTTTGATCCCCGGTACAAAAAAAAAAATAGATAAACATAGAGAAGATGAAGACAGGAAAAATTCATGAGGAACAGGTCTAGAGGTCAAATTGTATACTCTTTTTTTTTTTTTTTCTTTTGGTACCGGGGATTGAACTCTGGTCCTTCTGCTGGTGAGGTAGGCGGTGGAACTACTGAGCTAAATCCCCAGCCAGAGGTCAGATTGTGATGAGAAGGAACTGGCAGAGGGGCAGCATCACAGGGAACATCTTATGCACTGTATTGCCCACCTCCATGTATGGTAGATCCCTGCCCAACTGGTGTGGCACCGAGCCCTTCGGCCTAGTGAGGACTATGTGCTGACAGGACTTCGAGTATCCAGGATCCATGGTCACCGTTACCGTGTTTGGACAACCACTCCCTCTTCGAATCTGATGCTGCTAAATCCAGAATGTGTGCAAGAGCTAGAGCTGGAAGGACCCTTCTTGGAAGCTGAGCCCAAACGGTTCTCTGTGCCCAGCAACTCTCCAGACCAGAAGGAGCAAAAAACTCTTTCCCGGAACTCCACACTCTTACACTATAGGGTGAGCCTAAAAAAGAGATCCTAGAGCTTACAGGAAATGGGGATCTCCAATGAGGAAGGAGGTGGTGGTGACCAACTGGACCTCTGGCCTCTTTGCAGGGAACAGTCACTGGCGTGTTGAATGAGCCCGCTGGCCTCTATGAGTTGGATAGGCAGCTGGAACTCTGCCTTGCATACCAGCAGTTCCATGGTCTTAGGCGGGTGATGCGACCGGGAGTCTGTCTAGAGGTATGTGAGAAGTCAGGCTAGTGACAAGGGACCCTCTCAGCAGTCTGCTCACTTCATGGGCTGCACTTTTTTTATGCTAGGTGTGAACCTCTTTGGAATAATATAAAATAATAAGTGGTAAGTTGAAAAGAATGCTTTGCTTTGCTTTTTGCTGGTGGTACTGGGAATTACACCCAGGACCTTTGCATTGAGATACATCCCCAGCCCTTTTTTATTTTGAGTCAGGGTCTCACTAAGTCACTAAGTTTCCAACACTGGTCTTGAACTTGAAATCCTGCCCTAGCTTCCAAGAGTGCTAGGATTACAGGCATGTGCCACCGTACCTGGTTTGAAGTACTTTTTGTACAAATAATTTGGATAAGAGCTTACAAAGGAGAGCAGTAGTCCTGCTGAAGCACGGGAGGACACCTGGGCACAGGAGACACAGTCTGTGAGGAGGGGTTGAGGATAAAGCATCCCCTCACAGAAGGCCCTTCTGAGTTGGGGAGGAGCTGGCTGAAGCACAAGTGTGGGCCAGGAGGATCTCAGGTAGCCCCGTGAGAAGGCAGAGCCACCCTTATCCATCCAGGAGCCACCAGGTCCTCAGAGAGACTAACTGGAGCTCATGGAAGATGACGCTGATCTCAGGGTGTGGGTTGTATTTTAAGTGAGGCATGAAGTCTGGAAGGGAACAACAGCCATCATAGGGGAACTTGTATTTCTTTCTCTTGGAATGTAGGCAGTGGGAACAGTCTAGGGTCACTGCGGTAGGGGCCTCACCTCTATTTTTATACTTTTTCTTGTCTTCTTGCAGCTCCAGGATGTTCACCTCCTCCAGTCGGTAGGTGGAGGGACAACAAGGCCAGTACTAGCATCCTGCCTCCGTGGTGCCATTCTACTTCGGAGCTTTTCTTGTCAGAAGCCTGGGACTCAGTCATCCCACCAAGTTCATGAGGCCACCTTGTATGAACAGTTGATATGGAAACGTCAGTTAGGACTTCCCCTCTACCTGTGGGCTATCAGGGCCCTGGTAGAGCTGGTCTGCAAGTGAGGAGTGCGAGGGTCTGGGGTAGGGTAGTGGTGTGAGTAGGACACTCTGTCAGGGAAGCAGGATCTTGGAAGTAACTGTGCTGCTTTCATTTTTTATTTTTTTACATGTGCTGCTTTTCTTGGCCAAGGCTGTGTCCCCATGTGCTGAGACACCACCAGTTCCTGCAGCATTCTTCTGGGAACCCCAGTCTGGGACTGCAACTCCTGGCTCCTGCCCTAGATGATCTAGCTCCACCAAGTAGCACCATTCGGAATGCACACAATGAGATCCTTGAAGAACCACATCACTGTCCTCTCCAGAAAGTATGAGGATGCAAGGGAAAGTGGGTGGCAGAACTGCTGTACTGGAGGACACCAGGGCAAGGGGGACATAATCCAATTTCTCCTCTCTCCCTGACAGTATACTCGGCTGCAGACTCCCTACTCTTTCCCCACTCTGGCCATGCTGGCAGAGGAAGGGCAGCATAAGGCTTGGGCTTCCTTTGATCCAAAAGCCCTTCTGCCCCTCCCAGAGGCTGCCTACCTAACCAGCTGCCAGCTCAATCGGCGCCTGGCCTGGTCCTGGTTCTGTCTGCGATCCTCTGCTTTCCATCCAACCCAGGTAAGGAATTCCAGAAGGCCTGGGGAGTTCCTCTTTTTGTCATCTTCATTGCCACTACTCTAGTCCAGGTTACTGTCATTTTTTTGGGTCATTTTAGTTATACCACCCTTCTAACTAGACTGCCCCATCTATTTTTAGCCCCCACTAATTCATTCTCCCTGCAGCAACTAGAGAGAGTGCAGTAAAAATGTAAATTGGATTACAGAAATCTCTTCTTTAAACCTTTTCATGGTTCTCTCAGTGTACGTAAAATAAAACCAAATTCATTCTCATTCTTTTTTTTTTTTTTTTTTGGTACCAGGGATTGAACTCGGGACATTATGCTTGTGAGGTGGGCAGCAGAACCACTGAGCTAAATCCCCGGCCCAATAAAACCAAACTCATTATGTTCTGTGAGGTCCTGCCATGGTCTCTTGTCTCTAACTCCAATCATGCACTGTATTTCTTGCTACTAAATGTATGAACGTTTTTGTGTTTTTTCCGATCCATCTTTCCCTCTTGAGTGGCAGGCCCATTGTGGTCAAAGACACATCTTTTTGTTCACTTTGTATGTTCATATTTAGCATGGTACCTGGCACTGATGCTCATTATCAATTTAATTAATATCTGGTGGCACATACCTATAATCTTAGCACTCTGGAATGCTGAGGCCTTCCAAAGTATGTTCAAGCCCAGCCTGGATAACTTAGCAACTTAGTGAGACCCTGCTCAAAATAGAAAACAAAAAAAGACTGGAGATGTAACTTTGTGTGAGGGCTCTGGGCTCAATCCCCAGTACCAGGAAAAATAAATATTTGATTCCTGGCCTTCCTAAAGGTTGTTTTGTTTTGGTTTGGTTTGATTTGGGTTTTTTTGTTTTGTTTTTTTGAGACAGGCTTGCTTTGTAGTTAAGGCTGGTCTTGAACTCACTAGATAGCCCAGGCTGTCCTTGAATCTGTGGTGATCCTCCTGCCTCAGCCTCCCAAGTGCTGGGATTAAGATGTGTGCTACCACCCCTGGCTCTTCCTACAGGTTTTACTCGGGATTCTCGTAGCTTCATGTTGTAAAGGTTGTCTGCGACTTAGGGACCAAAGTGGTTCCCTGTCCTGCCTACTGCTGGCCGAGGACTCTCAGCCTGTCACTGACTCACGGCTCATAGGTATGGATGGAGATCAGAGGTGGAGGGCCAGGGATTTAGCTCAGGGGTTCCGCTACATGCCTTGAAAGCACAAGGTCCAATCCCCAATACCAAAAAAGAAAATATCCCAAAGAGATCAGAGGTGGAAAGGTAGTGCTAGTTGGGTAGAGGTTTTTAGAACTGGGTATAAGGGGATGGCCAGGAGGAAACACCCGCTGGGGTTTACTAGAGATGCTAAAGTGACACATGTTGATCAACAACTTTGGGGAGAAGTTTGGGAAACTGGTATGGCAGGTAGAGAGAAAGAGCCAGTGGACCCTTTACCAGAACTACAGTTCCCAACATCCCTTTCTCCCCCTCGTCACTCCTAACATGCACACCAGGATTACAGCTCCTGTTTCTTACATTCTTGGTTTGGAAGAGCAGTGGTTCTTTTTTTTTTATAGAAATAAACTTTATTTTTAATTTTCAGGAGTATAAAAGTTGTAACACTTTGTATAAATTGTTAACAATTTAGTTGATACCTAGTTAATCTCACACAGCATTATTTTTTCCTTTTCTTGAAAACTTATACTTGGATCCTTTAAAAGACAGACTAATATATATTAGCATTTAGTAAATTATTTGAAGAGCAAAATTCTAGAATATCCATGTTTGTCATGGTACTTGAAATATGTTTAATATATTAAGTAATGTATCTCAGAAGTAACAGTTGTAATCGTTAGTTCTCTAACCTTTAGGTCTGAATAAAACCTATCACTTTTCACAATGAGAAAGCAGAAAATAATGTAATAATCAAATGGAGCTAACCTGAAATCATTTAATTCTCTCGTGCCTTTAAGAGACAGGGCCTGGTGGGATGTCATTATAGGACCCTTCCATTTTCTGGCTTCCTGTCTTGCCATGTGATCTTTCCCTCTCTTGTGCCCTCCCACAACTGTGATAACCATGCACCATGATGTGTAGCAGCAAGAGGAGGCCTCACTAGAGCCAGCACTGTGCTATCTAGACATTCAGCCTCCAAAACCATGAGCTAAATAAACTTCTTTTCTTTATGAGTTATCCAGCCTCTGGTATTTTGTTATAGTAATGAAAAACAGAATATATCTTCTATTTTAGCAACTTAATATAAATGAAACACAGCTTTCATTTTTTTTTACAACTTTCATTTTTAAATAAAAATTACAATACATATTTGAAACAAATGTGATTCACATTATGAGAGAGAATGAGTTAAACAGCAAATACTAGATAATTATTTCTCATGAGTAATGAGTGTGACTTAAAGTTCTCATATTACTTATTTTCAACTCAAGTAAGGACAGTTAGGCCACAGGAGTTATTTCTTCATCCAAGTCACTTGATTTGTCTTTTAGTTCCAATTGCCCTAAATCTTTGTCTCTAGTTAAATTCTGAGTTTTCTTCTTGTGCTTCTTAGCAACTGCATCATTCGCAAAAAGTTTTCTCGTACATTAAAGTTTGGCAATTTCTTCAGCTCCAAATCCCATTCCCTAAAGGTTTTCAGACTACTTGCATGTAAAATGTCTGGAATCTCAAGGCCCGGTAGCCTTTGTACTGCCTTCATTCACGCTCCATTGTCTGCTTGATGACTGTCTCCCAGGCTTGGTGGCACCTTCCCTGCCTGTCCTTGATGCTCTTGTGTAACTCAATCTGCTCCAGCTCACTGCTGAATCAATTTAAATACCTTTCAATTAATTCTCTTTCTTTGAATATCTCATTTTTGGGGGATCCAGCTCATTTTGAAAGCACTGCAGTTTTTCACCAATAAGTTTGAGACATAAAGCCTTTTCATTCTTCAATCTTGGAAGAAAATTTGTATATATATTAGGAGATTTCCAAAGCAAGTTTTAGAAATTTTTTCTTCTTTTCTTGTTTGTGGGCCTCTTGTAATTTGAGCAGCTTTTCTACTATATGGGTGGATGATTTTTTTTTCTGTGCTTTTTCCCTTTGGTGCTTTAGGCATGGTGACGTCCTGGAGGCCACAGGGGACCTCCGCACTCCAGACCCCATAGGCTCACAGCCTGGAGTGGCGGCTCTCTCAGAAGAGCAGTGGTCTTAATTGGTTTACTAGGATTTGTGGACAGGAAAACCCAAGAGAGGGGAATTACTGAAAATTAGGAACAGGCCTTTTAGGGATTTGTGAAAAAGTCCATTCAAAGCCTTTCAGCCTGGGAGTCCAGGGACAGGATTATACATGCAGATGGGATGGTTTCTCCTTGATAATTGCTTCATGGGAGGTGTGTGGTCAGGTATGGAGGAAATCAGCTTTGACCTTGTGTGGGCATCAAAACCTGCAGGGCGTTCTTCCTCTAGGCTGCCTGGTGCGGGCAGAGAGGTTCCAGTTGATCATAGAGAGGAATGTCAAGAGCAACTTTCCTTCCTGGAAGGAGCTGGGCATGGGAGACTTCATCCAGAAGCGGAAAGCCAGGTTAGCTTCTTAGGGTGGTGGCTGTCCTGAATTCAAGTGGGAGAATTCTGGGACCTAAAACTCATAGTACCCACATCACTAAGAGATCTGTTCCTGTCTCTCCAACAGAGTCTATGTCCAGTTCTTTCTTGCTGACTCCTTGATCCTGCCTGTGCCCAGATCTGCACTTCATGCACCCACTCCCTCAGCACCTCCTCAGACAGAGCCCACCTGCCCAGAAGGACCCCATGTAGGACAGAGCCGGCTATTCTTGCTGTCCCACAAGGAGACCCTCATAAAACTGAACTTTTGTGCCTCCTCAAGAGCCAGTGCAGAGGTGCTCAAACCCACCTTCAGTTTCCAGGTGTCAGGGATCTGGCTTGGGGGCACCCAGAGGAAGGAGGGAACTGGATGGGGCCCACCTGAGCCCCTGAAAGATGAGAACAAGGATCAGAAGGTAAAGTGGGACTCCTAGGGCCTGGATCCCCATGCCCAAGCTCTAGGCTGGGACACAGCACCCTTCTATCCTTCCTTACAGGTTCTTCTCCTCTTCCTTGGCTCTTCAGTCCGCTGGTTTGCATTCTTGCACCCAGGGCAAGTGTACCGACTTGTCACCCCTCACTCTGTGAGTGCCCCAGCTCCTCCTCCCCTTCCCCAGAAAGCTGTGTTGGATTGGAATCTGGAGAAGCATCCCAGTGCTGGTACCTCCAGGTCTCCTAAAGAGGCTGGGCCTGTCTGTATTGAGATCTCTTTCTTCACCAGGCTGCAGAAAGAATAATATTGAAAGTTTTGTTTTTTTTTAATATTGAAAGATTTTGTGACCCTCCCTCTGGCCTGGCACACTCAGAGGCAGTTGTGTTCCCATTTTCTGGCAGACACCAATGTTGTTTGAGGCAGAGGGTTCATCCTGCACATCTCAGCGTCCTCTGGAGTTGGCTGGCTGTGTGTCCTGCCTCACTGTCCAGGACGAATGGACCCTGGAACTTGAGAGCTCCCAGGATGTGCCAGAAGAGCTCGGTGTACACAGGGCACTGCCTGAGTCCTCCCTGCCCAACCTGCTCAGTGGAAAGTAAGTGTCTACCAGCCCCTCCAATTAATTTGGGCTCACTGCCTTCTCTGCACAGGTTGGGTTTGGTGAATGGTCTGTTCTGCTATGATGTATGTCTCCTTTTTTTTTCCTTTCTGTGTTGCCCAGGCTGGCCTCAACTCCTGGGCTCAAACAGTCCTTCTGTTTCATTCTCCCTAGTACCTGGTATTGTGGGCTCATACCATTGTGCCTGAGCAAGATATTTCTTTAACACTATTTAGCTGGAGAGGAATGATGTCAGTGCAAGAAGGAAGTTGTGGTTCATGTTTTTCCCCTAGATCCTGACTGCAAATGGCCACAAGAAGCATTCTCACACTTAAGGAAAAGCTTTAACAATGAAAGAAAATAGGAGAAACATGAGAAAATATAGGAAAGAAAGCTGAAAATGTAGAGAAGGGCTTTTGTTTAGTGAAGGTGACTGTAGGAACAACGATGATATTTCCTCATGTAATCTTTTTGGGGTGACTGTAAGTCCAAAGGAAAAAGCAGCAGAGAAATTTCCCGTGTAAAGAAACAGAAAGAAACCCTACTGAATAGTCTGTAATTTTATGAGATTGGTTTCTATTAGAAGTGAATGTTTCTGCCAGGCATCATGACACTTATAATCCTAACATCCAGGAAGCTGAGGCAGGAGGATTGGAAGTTCCAGGTGAGCCTGAGCTACATAGTGAGACACCCCTCTGAAAAACTGAATGATTCCAAAGACCTGCGTTTTGAGGGGGCCAAGCTCAAGGCATAGACTATAAGTGATGGCCTAATAGAGATTCTAGGTAAAAATGCAAGTGTCGACTGAAGGAAAATTCTCTGGTAAGGCCTCTGCTTCCAAAGTGGCGTAGATTTCATTATTTTTTGTTTTCAAGTTGTATAGGTTTTGAATGTCCAGCTTCAAGCCTAAAATTCATGTTCTGTTACTCTTAGTCAACAGTTTGGCAGACCTCAAGGTTTTCCAAGATTTTTGTTTGTTTGTTTCTTTGTTGTTATTGTTGTTGGGGGTTTTTTGCTTTGTTTTGTTTTGTTTTTTGGTGCTGGGGATCAAACTCGGGACCTTGCACTTGCGAGGCAGGTGGCAGCACCACTGAGCTAAATCCCCAGCCCCTGTTTCTTTGTTTTTGAGACAGGGTCTTTCTGTATAGTTTAAGTTGGTCTTGAATTTACTATAAAACCCAGGCCAGCCTCAAACTGTCCTCAATCTTCTTGCCTCAGCCTCCCAAGTACTGGAATTATAGGTGTGCACCACCATGCCTTGCTTTAAGACCTTCCATGTGACATTGTGGCTCCTGTTTCTGTCCTTGGCCTTATCCTCTCCATTCTTATGTTCTTATGGCTGATTTCCCTGTGTATTTCACTTTTTAGTTTCACCGATTCCTTGGTGTCTTTCTCAGCTGAGATTTTGTCACGGACAGTGTGTGAGCCGCTCCTGGCCCCTTGCTGGACAAAGCCTGGTAATGACCTCTCCTTTGGAGCAGGTATGAAGTAAGTGATGAGACTTTGTGGTCCCACAGATCCCATGAGCCCCCTCTCCTCCTGCAGGGAACACTCGGGCCCTGAGAAGGTGTGTGAAGCTAACCGTAGCTCTAGAGCCTGCTAACTGTGAATTCCCCCCTCACTTGGACATCTACATGGAAGAACCACACTTTCCTGTCCCACTAGGGCTCCTGCCAGGAGCTCAAGTCCACTTCAGCCAGCTGGAGAAGAGGGTTTCCAGGTGAAGATCTGTGTCATGTGGCCGTGCCTCCTTTCCCTGCTAAAGTGCTTCTATTGAATGTTCTAGCCCACACAATTATGCTGCAGCAACACCTCTTTGCTAGCTCTTTTCTTTTCTTTCTTTTTTTTTTTTTTTTTGCACTACTGAGGAGTGAACCAACAGCCTTTGCATTGAGCTATATGCCCAGCCCTTTTTTATTTTTTACTTTAAGGCAGGATCTCAGAAATTGCTAAATTGCCCAGGTTGAGCTCAGACTTGCAATCCTCCTATCCCAGCCTCCCAGAATGTTAGGATTACACACCTGATTCTTTGCTTACTTTCAATATGTTAGTTTTCATATATGCCCTCTACCCTCCTGAGGTGTTGCACACTAGTCACTTTCTTATTCTTCCGTCTGCTTTGGTAAAGCTGGGGCCAGGGTCTGTCCTTGGGGGTGAGGGGGGAGCCAACCCTGTCAAGCATGATCTCTTGAGTACAGCTGCTACCCTAGTCTGACTGCTTTCTCTTCACTACTGTTCTTCCACTCACAGATCCCACAATGTTTACTGTTGTTTCCAGTCATCTACTTATGTGCAGGTCCTGAGTTTTCCCCCGGAGACCACAGTCAGGTAAGTGCCCATTCCCTAATCCCTAAACTTCATGGTTTCACACCCACATGTCTCTCACTCATGTCCCTGGCTCTGGGCTTTTGCCATAACTAGAGTCTTCTCCAATCCCAGAAGAGTGTGTTGGTCAGGATTTCCTCTGCTCTAAATTTAAAAATGCCTAATACATATCATTTTACCCAGAAATATTTAATGTTCTAGGCTTTTGAATGCTTTTCAGTCTAAAAAGCAAATGTCTCTTTATGAACATCTTGGTGTTGAAGTCTAAGAAGTAATTGATAATTATTTGCTAAGTTTCTCAGGGTGGTCTTCATGATCATCCTGCCTTAGCCTCCCAAGCCACTGGGATTACAAAAATGTGCCAGTGCCTCCAGCTTTCTTCCTATTTCTTAACCCCTGTATCTCTCTGTCTCTCCTTAGTGTTCCCTTGCCCCACATCTACCTGGCTGAACTTCTACGAGGTGGACGGGCCCCATTCCGGGCCACTGCCTCTTGCCACGTGGTTTCTGTCTTCAGCCTTCAGCTCCTGTGGGTGTGTACTCATTGTAGCAGTGTCTGTCCCCAGGTATGAGAAGGGTCAAGCTAAGCTGGGTATGTCGTGCCAGAGGGTTGTGATGGAACCCATCAGACTTTTCAACCCTGTTTTCATCCCAGGGAAGGTGCACTCGTCAGGGCTCCACTTGCCCCACCCAGACGTCAGTAAGCCAGGCCAGCATCAGGTGGGCATCCATTACACTGTTTACCTCCTTGTTAGACGAGCTTCATCCGCCTATGTTAGTGTAATTCCTGGCTCCTTGGAATTGCTTAATGAATATTTTTGAATGAATGAGGGTTAAGTGAGCTAAAGCTTGGAAATAGTGAGAAGGGAGGCATGTTGGGTTCAGGGGATTTGCAACCTGGGTTTGCTGTGGGAATTTTTGCCTCCTCTCTCTTTCCCTAGGCTTCTGGTAGAGGATGGGACTGCTGAAGCCATGGTGACCTGTAAAAATCATCATGTGGCAGAAGCACTAGGTCTGCATCCTAGTGAGTGGACTTTGGTCCTAGAGTGTGCCCGAGGGCCAGGGAGAGTGGCCTTGCAGTTTACACAGCCTGGAGCGCAAATGGAGGTGAGATGTGACCAAGAGGCAGGGGCTGGGTTACCCAGGTTCCTGGGATTTGACTGAAGGTTGGAAGCTTGGGTTCTGATTAATTCTGTTTCCTTTTCTAGTCTTCAGCCAAGATGGGTGAGCCTTTGACACTCTTCCTCAGGACACTTTGTACTAGTCCCTCTGTCCTCCGCCCTATTGTGCTTTCTTTTGAGCTTGAGAAGAGACCCTGTAATATCACCCCACTAGGTAAGGGTAGTACGCATAGGCAGGTTCCTGGGAGGAAGAGGGATGGGGGATTGATAGGGAATTTCTAGACTCAGGGAGGAGAATGGTCAGTGTAAACTGAAAACTACATGTGGGGGATGCTTTTCCTCTCTTCCCATTTCAGAACCTCCACGACTACAGCGGTTCCAGTGTGGAGAGCTCCCTCTCCTGACAAAGATGAATCCCAGGCTCCGACTGGCCTGTCTTTCTATCCAGGAGCCAGAGCACCCCGGCTCCCTGGGGGCCTTTGCCTCCTGTTGACCTGAGCTTCAAAGATGGCCTGGAAGTTCTTTATCCTTTCCTGGGACCCTTGAGGGCTGGGTTCCAGCTCCATCCTCTTGTGGCACCTTCACTTTCTATCACTGAACCCCATATCTTTTGGTTCACAAATTGCTACCCTACTGTAACTTATTCTGGTGCCAGGCTTTCTGGGGTTGGTGTGGGAACAGCAAATCATGGCAGTTAATATTTCCTCTGATTGGGGTCAAGTCACCTACACTCACAGGTGGCAGTAAGCAGCTTTTGTGCCAGCAACCAGCAGAACCAAAGACTTGCCCCCATGAGGGTGCAGGTCACAGGCCTTTTGGCCTCCAATAAACCTCTCTGGGGATGTTTCTCTGTATGCTCATTTCTGGGATGCCACATTTCCTGGCCCTGGCCTACTCACCATCATTTCAGCCATTTGTTTACCACTGGTGCCAAAGATGCAAAGCGTTTTGGAGAAGAGCTACTGGTCCAGCAGAGGAATGAACCAGTCGGGCCCCCCAGGAAATAAATTGAGTTAGAGCTGAAAACAAGGGCGTGGTGGTCTCAGCAAAACTGGGCCTGGGATTAAGTATGAGACGAGGAGTTGGAAAGATGAAGTATGTGTGGAAGCACCTAGCGCTTAGGAGCATAGTAGGAAGCTCTACTGTAGGACCTCAGTCCAAAGGTCAGCACTGGGTTTCCCCAGGGCCAGGCCTAAGGTAGATCCTCTCAGATGTCAGTAGACCAGGCCAGGGTCAGATAGGCACCATGAGACCACCTAAATCATCATAACCCACAGAGGGCTTGTAGAATTTGGGGTGGGGGTGGGGCAGCTGTATGTATATTTGCGTTTCTCTCCTAAACTACTCACTAGATGGAGGCGTAGAGCCAAGTTACACCTCTTAAAGCTGCTTAGCATTTCCTCTTAGCAGCCCTGGTTTGGTTTCATTTTGCATTTGAGAAGCAGTCCCGTACAGCAAATGAATTTGAGTGTGTGCCTGTACTGTGGAAATACTTTATGTAGAGATAGAAGTGAGTATTTCAAAACTGGCCGGTTAGCTCAGTTGGTTAGAGCGTGGTGCTAATAACGCCAAGGTCGCGGGTTCGATCCCCGTACGGGCCACGGGTCTGTTTTCTGTCTGCGTTTTGCTGCTAGCAGTTTTTTACTCCGAAGCATTCTGATTGTGGAATGTTACACCTGCTTCTCAAAACCAGACTCCAAAGCTAGGAAAGGAAGTGCTCAGTAGGTTGGGGCGGAGGGAATCTTCTCTTACCACCGCCTCATCTTTCCCGGAGGCCGTTGCTGGAGGTCGGTGGAAAAATGGGGAAGAACAGGAAAGAGGATTTTAGAGAGGCCGGGCTACAAGCTAATGTTTACTTCTGATTTATCCAGCGGCACAGATCAGCATATGAGAGGAATTGTGGGGAAAGGCGACTAAGAAAGTTGTAGAATAAAGTCACCTAACAAGGCAGGGTAGTCGTGGCCGAGTGGTTAAGGCGATGGACTAGAAATCCATTGGGGTCTCCCCGCGCAGGTTCGAATCCTGCCGACTACGTACTATTTTCTTCTCAGATGTATACCCCATATTACCGTTCTTCACTTAAGAGGCAAGACTGGTCGCTATGCTCCAAATCCCCTTGTCTCAAAACTCTACAATCTTGAGTTGTCAACCAGGGACATCTAGTTTTGAGAAATTTCATTTATTTCTTTCAACACTAGGGAATCTCAGGAATATGTGGTTAGCTGGCTTATTCACTTAATTTGCTTTAGATGCTGGACTCCCTAAGTATTTTCCTGTAGGGGTATCCAGAAAAAAGTTTTTCTAGCTTTGGCGCTGTGGCTTAGTTGGTTAAAGCGCCTGTCTAGTAAACAGGAGATCCTGGGTTCGAATCCCAGCGGTGCCTTTATTCATCCTAACTTAGGACTTTGTGTTACCTTTTGGGCAGTACCCGAAAGATCTATCTATTGTTTTTGTATGACAGTAAACAAGGGGGTTAGTTCTGCTCAGAACACGTAGATGTCCCATTGAGAAAAGCTGCCAGTCCTGGGAGATCAGAGCAGAAATCCTGCTCAGGCCTGCACTGTCCTTTGCCTACCAGATGCCACAGTCCACTGGCACTGCTGGCCCTAACCCGGCAGCCACCTACATACTCTATGCTACGCCACCGCTCAGGGATTGCGCTTCCTCTACCCCACGACGTTTCCTATAACCTGAGCCGCTTTGATTTTGGGGGGGTCTTCGTTGTGTCTTTTGGTTTGGGGCCCCTAATTTTATATTTTCTATGTATAATATAAAACATACACATTTATATTTTTAAGCTGTGGTGCGGCTTCTAGGTGCAGTCTAGAACCCAGCCTTTCATGTGTAGTTACGTCTGCCCCTCTCCAGGAGCGGGCAGACAGGGTAGGAGTCCAGGACTCGTCAGCTGGCCTAGAGCTATCAGGTTTCTTGCAAGAGGGCGCTGAAGAGTTGGAACCAGGTGAACAGGAAGTAGAAGAGAGCTCAGGGCATAAGGGAGCCTGGTATGAATCGGCTGCCCGGAAGCCAAGCTGATGAAGGAGGAAGTGCTTTGAGACCTCTGAATAAAAGCTTAAAGGACTTGATCTTTTCAGGTCAAGCAAGGGTTGAACCCTGTATATGAACTTTTCTCAGGGCTCCTGGGAAGACACAATCAAAACAACACGCGCTAAGGGCTGGACAGGGTCCTGTGAGGACTTGGGGAAGAGAAGGGAACCTCATCCCGTGTGAGGCTGAAGGCTGATCAGTGGAGGCTTTCTAGAGCAGGTAAGCCAAATCTGAAAGAACAAGCAGAAATTTGCTGTGTTCTATTAAACACCTGCTGTGTGACCCACAGTGTTGTAGCCCCAGTGAATACAGGAGGGAACAAATAGATGAAAAAACCTGCCCTGCTGGAGTTTATAAGGGAAGGAAGATGGTGATATAAACACAATCAAAATATACTAGATGAATTATATACTTACCCTAGATAAATGTTATAATTTATAACAGCATGAGGGACAGGGAGGACAGGGCTTAGGGGTTGGTTATAGAAATGTCAACAGCTTGCACCATATTATTGCCCAACGAGTTAAATTTAATGGGGGGGGGGGATTGAAACAGGTCTCGCTATGCAGTTCAGGCTGGCCTTGAACTCACTATGTAGCCCCGGCTGATCTCAAACTTGCAGCGATCTGCCTGCTTCAGCCTCCTGAGAGCTGGTATTACAGGCATTTGCCACCATGCCAGGCCTTGAGATGAATTTAAGATATTTAGGATTTTTTAAAAGGCCTCAGTAACTGAAAGTATGTAGAATCTGAAGAGGAAAAAAAAATCTCCAGGAAGGCATGTGGTGCACAGCAAAAGAAATGTACCAACAGAGTGAGACAACCCACAGGATGAAAAAAAAGTTTTACCAGCTACTCTTCAGTCAAAGGACTAAGATTTAGAATATATAAAGAACTCAAAAAAAGAAAAAGGCAGACTCCTCCCCAAATTTAAAGACCCAGTCTAAAAATGGGCATCTTAAATGAATAGACATTTTTCAGATGAAGAATTACAAACACCAAACAAATATATGGAAAAATGTTCAACACAACTGGTCATTCCAGAATTGCAAATTAAAACAACACTGAGATTCCATCTCATTCCAGAAAGAATAGCTATCATCAAGAAATCAACCAACAACAAATGCTGGCAAGGCTGTGGGGGGAAAGGAACCCTTCTCCATTGCTGGTGGGATGTAGACTGGTCCACCCATTGTGGAAATGAGTATGGAGATTCCTCAGAAAACTAGGATTAGGGCTGGGGATTTAGCTCAGTGGTTCCATCGCCTGCTCTGCAAGTGCAAGGACCCAAGTTCAATCCCCAGTACCAAAAAAAAAAAAGAAAACTAGGATTAGAGTTTCCATTTAACATAGCTGTTCCCCTCCTAGGTATCTTCTCGAAAGAGTTAAAAGCATCATACCACAGTAATTTTTGCATACCCATGCTTTTAGTAGCACAATTTATAATAGCTAAATTTTGGAAACAGCCCATATGCCCATCAATAAATGAATGGATAGAGAAAATATATTTATATACAATGGAGCACTACTCTGCCATAAAGAAGAATAAACCTGAGTCATTTGTAGGAAAATAGATGCACCTCAAGACCATAATCTTAAATAAATCAGACACACAAGTTTAAATATTGCATTGTTTCTCTTGTGTGAGAAACTTGAAGGGTTAATAAGGAGCATAATAGAGGACAGATACTAGGAAGTAGGAAGAACATTTTCAAATGGGAAAGGAACAAGGGCAGGGAGTGAAGGGAAGGAAAAGGAGAAAAAAAGAATAGGAGGAAGGAATGGAAACAAAGCTTTTGTAAATGGGGAGGAGACGAAAGGTTGAAGGGAGGGATGGAGAAGGGGAAAAAAGAATCAAGATACATCATGTAGGGCTGGGGATTTAGCTCAGTGGTTTTGCCGCCTGGTGCACAAGATACATCATGTACCAGTACCAATTCCCACTGATGAATGTGATCAATATGCATGACAGGGCCGGGGATTTAGCTCAGTGGTTTCGCCACCTGCTGTGCAAGCGCAAGGACCCGAGTTTGATCCCCGGTACCAAAAAAAAAAGTATGACAAATACATACTAATTAAAAATAAAGTTTAAAGTAAAAATAAAGTTTAAAAAAAGAAGAAGATACTTGGGAGACTGAGGCAGGAAAATGGCAACCCTGGGCTAAAAAGCAAGGTCCTGTCTCAAAAAAAATCAAAATAATGACGGCCAAAAAATAAATTTCAAGAGGGTGCCCAGATTCCCCCTTAGGGAAATGCTAGGGGCAAGAGGACTGTCAGCCCCTCAAATTTACCCTTTTTACCCTTTCCTATTTCCTACCCCTTCTCTTTCCCTCCAGTCTCAACTGTGACTGCCCAAATTTAAATCTAAGAACTGCATCTTTCAGTGTAAGGATTTTTTTATATTCATTAAGTTTATTGGTACATTTTAAGTATACAATATGATGACATTCATCATTGGGAATTTGCACCTTTACATGATGTTTCTTGGTTCTTATTTTTTCCCCTTCCCCTGCCCTCCCTTCAACCCCTCCACCCCTCCCTATTTACAAAGACTTTGTTTCCATTTTTTCCTTTTCTCATATTTTTTCTTTTCCCTTCTTGCCTTTTCCCTATCCCTCTTAGTTCCCTTCCCCTTTAGACCTTTTCTTCCTATTTCACATTATCTATCGTACATTTTGATCCTAATTTACACTTTCAGTTTCTCACCCCAGAGCAGTGTAAAGATTTTGATACCTCTTAAAATGAGAAATACTTTCAGCAAAGTCAACACCATACTTTCTGGATTCATACCTTGGTATCCATTGTATTTTCCTAGGAAGAAAGGACATAAATTTCATCATGCCCATAAAAGATTTAACCCACCCTTACTCCCCATCCCCACCCAGACCAGGTGAGAGAGAGATGACTGGAAGACTGGGAGCCCAAGAGGAGGGAGACAAATTGAAAGTGGACTGAAGGAGGAGGTCCCAGGAGATCGGCCCTAAGAACCTCTTCTCCATCTGAAAGATTTGTGACACTCATGGGAAAGCCAGATTCTCCTCTGTTCCTCACTATTTGGCTAGGGACATCTGAGATGAGAAAAAAACAAGAGCTCATTGAAATCCTCTCCATTATAGTATCTGTGGTTGGGCATTAGGAAGGGCCTGGTGCCACAAATTACATGACTGGTCTATGGACTGGCCTATGGATCAAGATGGTTCATTCAGCCTAGGACAGGGCCTCCGCCAGTCAGAGACCTGCTGGGAGGACTATCTAGGAGGACAACCTGGGAGCGGGCTACAAGTTGAGTCCATCTAGCCTTAAATTTACTATGTAACCCAGGCTGACTTCTTAGCGATCTTCCTGGTGCTGGAATTACAGGCATGCACTACCACATCCAGCTCCACCAAATCTTTCCCGACTTTTGGCAAGTACAAATGTGATGAGGGGTCAGGGATTTAGCTCAGTGGTTTCGTTGCCTGCTGCGCAAGCACAAGGACCGGAGTTCGATCCCTGGTACAAAAAAAAAAAAAAAAAAAAAAAAGTGACTCAAATGTGATGAGTATTCTCAGAGTTTAGAGGCTCACTGAGCAGCTCAGTGGACACTTGGAGGCCTCAAAACTAGGCCTATTGGCCTATGATTACACTCGTGTGTCAGATGGCCAGTCCCTTACCTTCTGATGTTCTGCGGCAGCATGTAGAAGAGTCTCCTGGGCCTTCCTAGAGGAAACTGGGGAGCTGAGGCTAGACTGAGCCCTAGCCAGTGTCCACAGAGGTGTCGGGCATCAGGGACCATCTTGACTGGCCTGGCCTGGTGCCCCACTCTATTCTGCAGAGGAAGCAGGGTCCCTCGCTCTAGCCGGGCGTCTCAGTAACGTTTCTTCCTTGGGTTTTTTGTTTTTTGCCAGAGGAATCATCACGTTTGTCTTTTTAGCTGGGCGCTGTCAAGCAGTATGGGGAGACCATAGGCTATTGAAGCCCCTGCCTGTCACCCCAGTGAAATAGGTACAGGGACGGTTAGAGGGGTGGTGTTCACCTAGGGATTTCAGGACTCTGTCTCCAGACCTTCCTGAGATCAGGCATGTTCGGGGCTTGTTTCAAAGCTCTCCACCGCGGGGCTGGGTCAGAAGGCTGAGAGCGGGAAGGGTGGAGATCCCAAATTAAGGGACGGGCCGGAGTCGGTGACCGAAAAGAGCAGGAACCTGGCAACTCAGGGCAGTTGAGAAAGGTGGAGTGGGGACAGACCCAGAGCACCCCCTCCCACTTCCTCCACGCTACTTCCCGCAAGGAGTCGGAGCTCTAGGGCTAGCAGCCCAGAGATTCCTAGACACATGCTCCAGAATGCAGTATTCAGCCGTGGGGAGGGTGGACCCTGAAGTTCTCCTGGACGCTCCCGCCAATCGTGGTGTCCCTAGGACCACAGCAAATGCCGTACGACCTCTAAGAGCATCCGCGGCCATTATCATGTGCCGGCTCGTTGGTCTAGGGGTATGATTCTCGCTTCGGGTGCGAGAGGTCCCGGGTTCAAATCCCGGACGAGCCCAGTGGTCCTATTTTTGCTGACCTCGAGTTCCAAGAATGTGGGTAAAAGTGGCGCAGGAGGCTGGACGGGGAAAAAGATCCTTGTCAGCTACATTCAGTGACCTCTTTTGTTCTGAATGGACACCCCCGTGTCGGAAAAAAGCTCAGTAAGCAGTCTTGCCTGGCGTGCTAGGGAGAGCGGAGGTGCGCCCAGTCTTCGCCAAAACTCACTTTCTGATCCCCCCCGGCCTGCTTGGCGCCTTGCCCTTAGCCCCCAGAGCGGTTTCGGTGTGACTGATCCTCGTTAACCTCTAGCTGTGGATGACAGGAGCTATTTGGGCTGTGCCTAGAGAACAAAAGACTCAGAACCCAGGTTTCTGCACCCTCGGATGCAGATGTCTCGGTTACTCCTACTCCTTTCTGCCTTTCTGGGAACTCGCGTTCAGTTACTATCTAAAATGTGCACAGGTGTCTGGATAGCATTTCTCAGTGGTTGGAAAGAAAATCCTGGAGAAACCCTCCGTCAGTCACGAAGCACCAACCACGGTACATCTCAGCCACATCAAGGATCCAGAGAGAGGTTCTGTCAGCCCCTTCCTCGTTAGTATAGTGGTGAGTATCCCCGCCTGTCACGCGGGAGACCGGGGTTCGATTCCCCGACGGGGAGGATTAATTATTATTTTTAGTTCTCTCAGCTTTATATAAATCCATCAAATCCCACTTCTTTACTGAACACCGGGCAGGGACCTTGAGGAGAGAATCGAAAGAAAGGGAGAAGTCTGTCCTGACCCTCGAGATTTTACTGTAAATTTCCAGCTTATATTTTACTATACCTAAGTTGCAATTTAAGCGTGAGGTTACATGACCCATTATTCTCCCCACTCAATCCTCTACTAGAAGTGTTCGTGGACGAAAAGCTAGGAAACACAGATGAACCAACGGCATAAAACCGCTCGCGTGATTCGCGCTGACGCAATCTCCTGCGCTTGCCCCTCCCCTGACAGCATGGGCGTTTCCAGTCGCAGCCTGCAGCTTCGTTCCCCGGCCTCACCTTGTAACATCCCAATCTCTGACCCCTCCGTAACGAGGCTAGGTTTGAGGGCTTCCTTCCGCCTCCTTGTGTCTGTCGTCGGATTCGCACAGCTATCCGCAAAGACTCCGCAGTCCTGGGCGGATATTAGCGCGGGGGACCGCGATCGGGAGCAGGGTGGCGGGATCGGGGACCAGGGAGGAGCCCAAAGCTGGTCCCCTAGGAGCGGAGGGTTCCCCGTGACAGCCTTCAACTCACCATACCGGGGTCTGGGGAACAAGTGGAAAAAGTACAGTACATTATTTTAAAAACTAAAACACTGCGTTGGCCGGGAATCGAACCCGGGTCAACTGCTTGGAAGGCAGCTATGCTCACCACTATACCACCAACGCTGATATGTAAAAGAGTTCCCTGAAACGGATGTCCTATTCGGTTGTCTGAACGCCGAATCAGGCGGCGGCCATCCGCAGGCTGAGTCAGAGGCCCTGATTGTCGTCGTTTGCAAGGCGCGAACGTGTAAGCAGCGCTGACTGAACTCCGGCCGTCGCTATAAACGCTGCTCACCCCGCCTGACAGCATCAGATCATACCCAATCTATAGATGAGGAAACCAAGTCCAGAGAAGCTAAATAAGGCGACCTTCTCAGTCACCAGCCTAGCTGAGATTAAGTGTAAGATTTATTTAGGGGCGAGGACAACTGTGACACAGAGATGACAAAAGCCCAAAACACAGAAATCGTTTCTCTGAAGGGGCTGACAAGGTCAAAGAATTGGGATTTAAGTCAAATGTACCTACGTACAATTTGCATCTTTTCGTAGTTTACTAAGAACATGAGTTTAATTCCCTGTGCATGCGCGTGCAATTTTGCCCCTCCTAAGACTCCAGAGGCGGGGCCCGAGGGGGAAGCTCCGCCCCTCACTGCTGACGATGCATCTGTTCACGAAATCTGCGTGTCTGTAGGGGCGAGGAGGCCTCGTGGCGCAACGGTAGCGCGTCTGACTCCAGATCAGAAGGTTGCGTGTTCAAATCACGTCGGGGTCAAAACTTCTGTCTTTTTTCTATTTATTTAATTGTTACCCGCATGCCATGTATTTGTCCATAGCGCAGTATATTCGTTAATTTAAATTTTACAAAACATCAAATATAAATAACTTGAAATTGTGACAGTACACAAAAATTGACTTCTTACACAGACATATCAGGCAGTAAAAACTGAAAATCTGAGTAAACTAACATTATTTTACATTAATATACATAGGGCCATTTAACATTTAAAAATAGGTTTCAAGGCATAGCATTTGATATTTCTTTGAATCTGTCTCAGTTAAGAGTATAAAAATGGTTAGATCTAAGCTAAACATAATTCTCCTGCTAGCCAAAAATAAAGACATAATATTTAAACCACAATATTTTTAAACTATTAAATGATACCTAGGGATATTTACATTTAAAAGGCAACATGCACTGTGTTGTTTTATCTCAATAACTGGTTATGCACACAGTTTGTTCAAAGGGTTTAAAACCTATATTTCTACTTTCAGTACAGCATTCTCCAATGTTTCTAATAGTTCTAGGAAAATGAATGTTTTCAAAGGGAGCAGAATCACTTTCAAGTCACTGGTGTCAATGTTTTCTCTTTGGAACAAAGGACATAACAAATGATCTGGTTGTGCCCAGATATACTGACATAGTACAGGGTTTTTGTTGAATCAAATGACATGACATCATCGAGCTCTTTCCTTAGTTCCACACAAGACCTCTTTGCACTGATATTCTCTTTCTTGTCTAATTTCTCTCGTCTTCACTGTCAGCATTATTTAAAGGACCTTCTTCGTTTGAGTCAACTATACGCACATCATCTTGCTCTTGCGTTGTGGAGATCGAAGGCTGGGCTCCATCATCGCTGCCGTTGTTTATGCTTCTTGGTGGCATTTTCAGCTTGTTTGGGCCCTACTTTATCTGGGGCATCACCCACAACTTCAAATTCACCATCCTTTCCTAGGTCTTCACTATGAAGGATGTTGATATCAATAAAGTGTAGTCCTGAATGAAATCACCTGCTTCGAGCCAGCTGCCATTTCTAATTCCAAATTCTGACAATTTATGGTTATTAGCTTCTAACCTCTTTCTTCTGAAGATATTAGGATCATTCCTTTCCCATCTTCAATGTGAACATCTGGTGCAACCATAGCAAATTTCTCTTTCACTATCTTACCTTACAAAGTGAGAACGGTCACTTTATGGACATTCAGCCATACAGCCACCGCTGGCTTGCTGGCACATACGTGACAATTAGGGTTGGGAGGATCCAGTGCAGAAGGCACAAGAAGCTTCTTTCTCAGGTTTGGTTGCTTATTCAAAAAAATTGTTCTACATTGATCTATTTTTCCTGCTAAAATCTTTAGTCTTTCCAATACTATCAACCCAGCAATCACTGCATTAGTAATAACAATATCAGGAATAAGGTTCCCTGCCATTGATTTTATGTCAGATCTGCTCCTCATATTCATACTGAAAATACTGAAAATACACATCCTAAAACAAAAACATGGGCTGGGGATTTAGCTCAGTGGTTTTGCCGCCTGCTGCGCAAGCACAAGAACCCGAGTTCAATCCCTGGTACCAGAAGAAAATACTCATCCCGAGGTGACAAAATCCGTGGGTCAGCCTCATCCCATATGAGCTCAGCTGCATCCCCCTTTTCAGCTAAAGGAACTCTCTAAGTCCCAGTGATGTTTGAAAAGAGATGTGCATTGCTCTTCGTATCTAGTACCTGCTAGTCTTTCAGACCTAACTGGGGTTCATTTTCTTGATCTGATGTGTTGGTTTCCTCTCCATGACTTTGTACTTCAGCCCAGTCCAATAAACTGGAGGTTACCTTTTCCACCACAGTCTGTCCATTGTCAATAGATACCTGCTATCATATTTTAAAAGCTTTAAAAGAAAGAAAAAAAGGAAAAAGAAAAATTCCATGAATTCTATAGGCCTCAGGTTAAAAAAAAAAAAAAAAGGAATACCTCACAGATGTGGGTGTCATCTTTGCACAGGGGCCATGCTAATCTTTTCTGTATCGTTCCAGTTTTAGTATATGTGCTGCTGAAGCGAGCAAGAATGTCTTTTTATTTTATTTTATTTTTATGAGAATGTCTTTTAAAATACATTAGCTGTAGTGTTCTTGAAAAAAAGAAAATGAGTTTCCTAGTGTTACATGGGAAAAATAAGAATTTCATTGCTTCTGCAACGCCACCCCCCCTAAAGTGACTGAGTGCCTTCTAAAATACAAATTTGGGCATTTTTATTTCATTTCGCTGTTTCTATCAAGTCAACCAATTAAAACAGTAATACCTTTAATCTCAGATAGTTAGGTATTTTAACACAAAGACTGTTAGTGAACAGTCCTCTAGCAGGGTGTGGTGGTTCATACCTTTAATCCTAGCACTCTGGAGGCTGAGGCAGGAGGATTACCACAGGTTCAAGGCCAGCCTAGACTATGTAGTGAGTTCAAGGCCAGCCTGAACTACATAGCAAGACTCTGTTTCAAAAAACAAAAAAAAACCCCAAAACAGTCCCCAATTATTGTTCAGAGAACATATTTATATCACTATATGTTTATATTCGAAAAAAATATAATGTAGAATTAATCAATTTTAAAGCAATAACTGTCACAGTCATTTCCTAAAATACCATTTTCTTTTTGGTAATTTAACTTATGTTTATCAGTGGTATAACATAAATATCATTCTATAAACCTAAATTATAATTGTAATGACCACCTAAAATTTTTTAATAGTTCTGTAAATTATTAAGCAATTCTCCTAAAGTTAGACATTTTGTTTTTCTGAAAATCTGTACTTTTTCCCTTATTTAAAATGATACCAAAAGCATC
>NW_004624786.1:10741928-10782717 GCF_000247695.1 Heterocephalus glaber | reverse complement strand
AATTCATTTTGATTTTAGTTTAGTGCATGGTGAGAGATATAGGTCTAGTTTTAATCTTTGGCAAGTTGAAGCCCAATTTTTCCAGTACCATTTATTAAGGAGGCTATCTTTCCTCCAGTGAGGGTGTTTGGCTCCTTTATTGAAGATGAGATGGCTGAGTGTGTCTGGCATTGTTTCTGCATCTTCTAATCTGTTCCACTGGTCCTCAGGTCTGTTTCTTTGCCATGTACTTCTGACTGTATTGTCATCCAAAGGGCTGTGTGATCCTTTCAAGCAAAAGCTATCTTTCTTTTTTATTTTTTCATTCATTTTTTCCAATGCTGTCTTCTTGTACTCAGAATTTGAGTCCAAATTATTTTTAAATGTTTTTAGTTATCTCTGATTAATTTGCAGTGGGACATAGGGTGTTAAATACAATCATTTCCTTTCTCCAGCTTTCTCAGCACCCGCTAGAAGCCTGGAACCTTGGGCATTTTTTTGTTTTGTTTTTCTTTTTGTACCGGGGAATAAAACTCTGGACCTTGCGATTGTGAGGCAGGCGGCAGAACCACTGAACTAACTCCCAGGTCCTCTTTTCTTTTTTTTATTTTTTAATTTTTAATAAAAGCAATCCTACAACATTTATTGCTGGTGCAGTAATATCATAAGGGTAATCAAAACAATATGAAAAAATGTTTTACAAATACTCCCAGGGCAAACCACTTAAACAGCTGCATTTTTCACATGTTATCATAATTGTCACCTTACTTCACTGCTATCTTCTTAATTCATTGATCATTTCTAGTTGGAGACACTTTGTAGCAGAGTAGTATTATCTCCTTTTAGCATGATCTGACCCAGTTGTTTTCTTGACTTTGTGAGATTTTGCCATGGTGTACCAGGGCCAAGGCCAGAAAGTGCAGAAGATGATGGTGCAGCCCATCAATCTTATATTCAGATACTTGCAAAATAGATCCCTAATTCAGGTGTGGCTCTATGAGCAAGTGAATATGTGGATAGAGGGCCGTACTACTGGCTTTGATGAGTACATGAATCTTGTATTAGATGATGCAAAAGAAATTCATTCTAAAATAAAGTCAAGAAAACCACGGGCACTTTTGCTGCTTTGGCTAAATCGCAAAAAATACAAAGAAATCTAGGCTGTCATCCACCTCCCCCATCTCCTTAACGCACGCAGAGAGGCGCTGTCTTTCCCAATGGGAGATTTCCTCCTCCTTCTTCTTTCCCCCATAAATACTGTGCCGCTGTTAGTGTGACAGGCGGGATGGCTGGCGAGAGATGGGGCTGTCCTGCCTCTGCCCACACAGTAGCTGCCGCCAGCCTTCCCTCTGCCTCATCCTCCCTCCATCTCCCGGGCCCCAGCCTGCCTTCTGCAGGAGCCTTCCCTGTGTTTCCTGTACCAAGACAGAGGCACACAGTGGAGCAGCCCTTGTTGACAAAGCACATTTGCTGATCTGCTGATGACTCAGTAGGGCCACACAGGGTAGGAGCTCTGGTCGCCTAAGGCACATTGGCTGCCCAAGCAGAGCACCCTGCCTGAACTTGCCTTTTTTTTTTTTTTTAAGCAGTTACAGAGAAAGTAAAAGTGAAGGATGGGAGAGAAATTGGCTCTGCAGAGCGAGCTTGGCCTGAGTAAATAGAAAAAGAGGGTAGGAGCAAAGGAAAAGTACATACTGCATCTGGGAAACACAGTGTGGGCCATCATGGAAAGCTATGACAGCTGCTCATTATTTTAATAAGAAGATGCAAAAATGACACTTTTCTGTCTTTTTGGTCCACATGTACTAGCACACACACAAATATATATTTTTGCTTGTTTGTTTGTTTTGGTACCGCGGATCAAACTCGGGACCTTGCGCTTGCGGGGCAGCTCGGGACCTTGAGCTTGTGGGGCAGGTGGTGGAACCACTGAAGTAAATCCCCGGCCCCACAAATATATATTAATAACAAAATGAGGAAACACTCCTTGGCCTCCAAAGTAGCTGGGACTCCATGTGTGCACACCAAGCCAGCCTGGTCATGTTCTTTACCTGGTGTGATCCAAACGTTCATTCCTTAGTAGTCTCACCTGGATGGGATTGTAGCTTTTCACTGATTTTAAAATTTGCACTAGTCTGCTCAGGCTGCCATCACAAAATGCTGCCAGCTGGATGACATAAAGAACAGACGTTTATTCTCTCACAGACTAGAAGCTACAAGCCCAAAAGCAAGGTGCCATTGGGGTTGCAATCAGTGAGGCGGCCTTCTCCCCATGCCCTCCCATGGTCTTCCCTCTTCAGTGGCTGGGGAGAGAGAGCTCTGCTATCTCTGGCTCCTCTCCTGGGTTAGGGCCCAACCCTTGTGACCCTTACTTAACCTTCAGTGAGGCTCTGTCTCAAAATACAGTAACACTAGGGGTTAAGGCTTCAACGTGGAACTTCTGCAAGGACATAATTCTGTTCATTGCAACAGTACAGGAAATGGTGGCAAAACAATAGACACAGACAGGCCTAATTCTTGAAATTGTGCCCTGGAGCTTCACCGGTATGTCTCTTATTTCATTAAAAGAAAAAAATCAAAGTCCATGCTTTCAGGGATCATTTATACAGTTTGTTACTAGAGAAGTTTGTCTGAACATGAGCACGGGGAAGCACAGGGAAGAGGGGCAGCATTTTCTCCTAAGCATGAAGCCAGCTGTTGGCGTTGCTTTGCTGCAGTTGCCTTTTGCCCCTAGTGACCGTTCTTCCCCTTGGGCAGAGTAATGTGTGGAGGGATGTGGTGGATTAACTAATGGTCAACTTGGACCACCCAGCTGAACTGAATCAGTGTGGTCTGGCCATGGAAGACTCACCTGAGGATTGTTGCCAATGGCATAAAAAGAGACCTGGAGGGAAGATCATTTACAGTTGATTTTCTGGGAGAAACTTGCTGTGATTGGTTTTCCTGATGCAAACGTGGCTGTTCTCATTGTCAGAGGAGCTCGGGGCCTCACTGTCACCAGGGTTGGCTGCTGTACTCACCAGGGGAGCTGGATTCGTGAAGGACATTGCCATGGGTTCCGCTGGACTTGTGCGGGACATTGCTGTGGGATCCAGCCCCTTGGCTGGATTCTTTGGGTCCCTAGAGCGTGGACAGACTTCTTGTATTCCTCTGTGTTTGATGTTTTGGGTGGTTATTATAAAATAATCCTATAAATTACATGTCCTGTATTAAATCTATTTCCTTGCACACCCTGACTACAATAGGGGAGTTGGACAGAATAAAAAATAACAAGACCTGTTAAGGTGTAACTAATGGAATAGGTACACAGGTGATTTTTAAAAGAATACTCTTGATATTTAAGATATTTCATGGAATGTAACACTCCCATGCCCTAGACATGTAATAAGTTACATGTGTGTTTGGGTTTTGTTTTGTATGTGTGTGTGGTGCTAGGGAATTAATCCAGTACTATTAGCACTGACCTATATCCTTAGCCCTTTTAATTATTTTGTTTTGAGGGTCTCACTAAGTCACTAAGTTACTAAGTTGCCCAGGCTGGGCTCTAACTCGAAATTGTCCTGCCTCAGCCTCCTAGAGTGCTGGGATTATACTCATATGCCATTATGCCTGGCAAATTTGATGTGTTCTTTTCCCCTTTTATTTTTTTTAAAAAAGCTTTTATAGGGCCGGGGATTTAGCTCAGTGGTGCTGCCACCTGCCATGCAAGCACAAGGTCCTGAGTTCAGTCCCTTAGCTCAGTGGTTTCACTGCCTGCTGCGCAAGCTCAAGGACCCGAGTTCAATCCCCGGTACCAAAAATAAAAATAAATAGAAAAATAAAAAAGCTTTCATAATTTTTATGGTAAAAGATACGTAACATAAAATTTCTCATTTATCTAGCAACGATGTGGTCCAATATGAAGATGGAAGATCGAGCAGCTCTCTGCTGGATGGAAGAGGAATGCCCTATCTTGACACTCCTTACCTCAGCAGGAGCATCTCAGATGTACTTTAAGGAGGACAACTTAGTGGAGAAACATGACCAGACTCCCCCAGCAAGCACCTTGCAGGCTTTTCTGAGTCTTTCTTTCATTCCTGGAAGGGGCTTTTGGTTGATGATGAAAATCTGGTCTTCAGATTTTTTTATTGGGATATTCCATTATCAGAAATAAAAGGAGCCAGGGTTGTGCTGCACACCTGTAATCCCAGTTATTTGGGAGGCTGAGGATCCCAAGTTTCAGCTCAACTTGGGCAATTCAGCCGAGACTGTCTGAAATAAAAAGGAATGGGGATATATATAGCTCAGAGCTAAATATCTGCATACCATACACAAGGCCCTAGGTTAAATCTTGAGCACTGCAAAAAAAAAAAAAAATTGGGGGAGAGAAAGAAGAGAAGGTACTGTGGCAGTGTCACATACTTATAGTCCCAGCTACTCAGAAGGCTGAGGCAGGAAGATCACCTGAGCGCAGGAATTCAAGGCCAGCCTGGATACTATAGAGAGACCCTTGCCTTTAAATAAATAAATAAATCTAACATCTGTGCCTCCCAAACATTTAGTAACCAATAACCCTGATCTTTAGAACACAAAAGAGTTCTGTCCCTTCTCAGTCATGTGAAACACTAGCCCTTTGCAGAACAGTGACAGTCCCTTCATGGTCACCTTTCATTGTTACTTGGCCAATAGAAACCACACATAACACGGGTGAAGAGATGAAAATCAAGTCAAAGGTACAGAGAGCCAGGCCTGGTGGCACACATCTGTAATCCCAACACTGGGAAGGCTGAGGCAGAAGGCCATTCTAGACTACATAGTGAGACTCAGTCTCAAAAAGCAAAACAAAACCAAAGGAAGACGGGCTGGGGATTTAGCTCAGTGGTTCTGGTTCCTGCCTTGCAAATGCAAAATCCCAAGTTCAATCCCTGGTACCAAAAAAACCAAAAGAAGAAATAAAGAAAGGAAAAAAGTAAAGAAAAGAAATCAGTGAAGGGCTGGAATGGAGGCACTTCCCTGTAATCCCAGCACTTTGGGAGGCTGAGGTTAGTGGCCTAGACCTTACTGCAAAATAACAAAAGATGTAGCTTAGTGCAGAGGCTCTAGGTTCTATCTCCAGTACTTTTAAGACCAAAAAGAAATCTTTCTTTTTCTTTTAAATTCTTTTATTGGTACATTTTAGGTATACAATATGTTTACATTTATCATTGGGTGCTTGTACCTGTACATGATGAATCTTGGTTCTTTTCCCCATTACCTGTGCGCCCTTCACCCCCTCCACCCTTCCCTATTTACATAGATTTTTGTTTCCATTTTTTTCTTTTCTCATTTTTCCTTTCCTTTCTTTCCTTTCCCCTTCCCCTCCCACCACCCCTACACCTTTGGACCTTTTAATATTTCAAATTATCAATTATTCATTTTAATCATTTTAATCCTTCTTTACACTTTCAGTTTCTCACACTAGAGAAACTATTTAGTATTTACATTTGTGTGTCCTATTCATTTCACTTAAGAGTATGGCCTCAATATGCATCCATTTAGCTATAAATGTCTCTAGTTTCTCGTTCTTTATGGCTGAGTAGTACTCCATTTTATAAAAAACTCGCATCTTCTTTATCCAGTTTCCAGTTGATGGGCACTTGGTCTGTTTCCAAGCTTTAGCTATTACAAACTGTGCTGCTATAAACATGGGTGGACATATATCTCTGTGGTATGATTCTTTTAATTCTTTGGGAAGATACCCAGCAGGGGAATAGCTGGGTCAAATGGGACCTCTAGTCCTAGTTCTTTGAGGTATCTCCATACTGTTTTCCACAGTGGTTGCACCAGTCTGCACTCCCACCAGCAATGGAGAAGGGTTCCTTTCCCCCCACACCCCTGCCAGCATTTGTTATTGGTTGATTTCTTGATAGCAGCCATTCTTTGTGGGGTGAGGTGGAAACTCAGTGTTGTTTTCATCTGCATCTCTCAAATGACCAGTGATGTTGAACATTTTTTCATATATTTATTTGCTGCTTTTACTTCTTTGTCTGAGAAATGTCTGTTCATTTCAGATGCCCATTTTTGTATTGGGTCTTTGAATTTGAGGGGTCTGATTTTTTTCAGTTCTTTATATATTTTAGATAGTAGTCCTTAAGAACAAAAAGAAATCTTAAGAGCAAAACAGTACTGACACAAGGATAAAGCATATTTACAAGAGAGTGCGTTTTGAGTATGCATGATCTAGGTGAACAGAGCTGTATTAATTGCTCTTGGTGTAGGCAAGGTGGTATTCAGAGTGTGGTCCACGTTGGTTCAGGACAGTGTAGAACTTGAGAGTAAGTCTGTAAAAATTCTTACAACATTCCTCAGAGCCCTCATATATAATGACTATTACAAAGATGTGGTCTTGTAACTTTTGTTTATTTGTTTAGATTTAATTTTCCAAGGAATACATTTGTATTGCTTTGTTTTTGTAATACCAGGGATTCAAACCAGGGCCTTCACACTAAGCTACATCTAGAGCACTTTTTTTTTTTTAATTTTGAGACAGGGTATCCATAAATTACTCAAGCTGGGCTCAATCTTTTGCAATTCTCCTGCCTTGGCCTCCCAGGGTGCTGGAATTACAGGCATACATTGCCACCACAAGCTTGTATTGTATTTTATGAACGTATTGATTTGGAGTAGATTGAAAATATTCAAGATTGGTTCTTCACAAATCATTTGAGAAGAACGAAAGTAGATAACAGAGTTTGTTCACTAAGTTGGGCAGGCATGTGGGAGATTTGATAGATTTCTGGGGGTTTGGGGTTTTTTTTTTTCCGGTACCTGGGATTGAACTTGGGTTCTTGCGCTTGCAAGGCAGGCGGCAGAACCACTGAGCTAAATCCCCTTCCCTGTTTTTGTTTTTTGAAAGATGCAAACGCCAATCTTATATTGGCCCATCAAATATTCCTGAAAGGCCAAAAATCTTCTGATATAAGGTGCAGGTGGGAATTTAAAGAATCCAGGGGACAGCGATATTGTACTGGATCTATTAAGCATACTCCACCCATACATTCTGTCCCTGACATGTTTCAGAAAGATCATGATTCAAAGTATATGGGAGGATTGCATAGGCTATGTCCAAACACATGTCATTTTATATGAGAGACTCGAGCACCCACGGATTTTAGTATTCGTGGAGTTCTGGAGCGAATCCCCCCAAAGATAGCGAAAAATGATTCTATTTAGGAAGACTTTATTAATGGCAGCATTTAAATTCTGATAGGAATGGGCAGTTTAACAAACGATTTTGGCACAACTGGTCTCCATCTGCCAGAAAACAAGTATAAACCCTAGTTCATACATGCATAAGGATAAATTTTAATCACATTAAAGTTTTTAAAAAGAAAAAAACAACTGACTAGGGAGTCAGGAAAATTTTACCAAGCCGGAACCGAGCATGAGACGGCTCACATTCTGCCGCTTCTTTCTTTTTTTTTTTTTTTTGGTACCAGGGATTGAACTCGGGTTCTTCCGCTTGCGCAGCAGACGACGAAACCACCGAGCTAAATTCCCGGCCCCCTGCCTCTTCTATTTGGTCTCCCTGATACGTCAGAGTGAAGCCAGCCAATGAAAATTGGGATGGGCTGCACGCTCAGCCAATGGGACCAGGGCGGGAGATTTGAAAGTGTCTCGGCAGGGACTGGATCAGGCAAATTCAGCAGCTTGCAGGCGAGCAGGAGCAGTGCAGTAGCTGAGCCGCGGGCTCCAGGTAAACTGGTCTTTCGCGGGTTTAGCGCCAGGTGATCAGGCAGGTCAAGGGTCCGTTGGCGTGGCCCGCGCGCACCCCACCAGTGTGCTGAGCATTCACGGTTGGAGTGGGGAATTCTAGAAGTGGGTGGGACAGGTAGCAGGGCGGGGGCAGTGAGACCAGCTCCCGGTTGCTCCCTTTCGCTTGCTGAGGCGCTTCCGGCTGGATCGGTCTGATCTCTCCTTCCCTCTCTGCCTCTTTTTTGTTGTTGTTTATTTCTCACCCCTCCTTTCCTTCTCCGCCCAGCTCTCCTCCCCCTTTGTCTTTCCAAGGATGGCCCAGAAGGAGAACGCCTACCCCTGGCCCTATGGCCGGCAGACGGTAAGGCCCTTCCCACTACCCCCCGCCCCCTAAAGGCAATGTTCTTGCCCTTATGCTCTGGCCCAACAGTTTGCCTGGTCTGGTCCTGTGCAGCCATAACCTGTCAGATGCCACCAATTTGAACAGTGACTTCCAGCTTTGGAGGACATCTGCTGGGCTGAGCCTACTTGTCACATACAAATAATATCCTAGACCGAGCAGTCAGGGTCTGGCCTGAAGACCAGGATTCCCAACTCTTATCCTGAAAAGATAAACTGGCAGGAAATAGACTGAGGAAGAATACAGATAAAGTTACTGTTGTAAAGGTCCAGGACAAATCTGAATTAATCATTTGGAATTTACTTTTGGTGTAGAAGATCAAGCCCAGGGCCTCTGCATGCTAAGTAAGTGCTCTCTGCCACAGGGCTACACTCCCAGCCCTGGAATTTATTTTGATGACTGGTGTAAGGCTCCAAATCTATTTATTTTCCAGTTATAAAAACACCTTCTATTGAATAGTCTACCCTCTGATTTGATTTATTTGTTTTTTGAGACAAGGTCTTGCTTTGTAGTCCAGGCTGTCCTTGAACTCACTATGTAGCCCAGGCTGGCCTCAAACTTGGAGCAATCCTCCTGCCTCAGCTTCCTGAGTGCTGGGATTACAGGTGCGCACCAGCGATGCCTCTATTATATGTATTAGAATCCTCCATATATGTTTTCTGGACTGCATTTTGTTCAGCTGGTTGTCAATCTGTAAATCCCAGGGAACAGGTGTTTAGGGGCCTTAGGGCTTTCTTTTATGTGAAGAAGAAAGGGGCCCTGCACAGACTTTGGGGGGGGGGTTGGGGCACCCCTGGGAGTCCATTGGTTCTCTTACTCATCAACCCCCTCCCTCATGGAGCACTGAGTAAGGCTGGCAAGGGGTATCTGAATGAGGTTACATTTGTCACTTTTACCTTGGTTACTCTTACACTGAGAAGATGAAAGTGAACAACTGGCCTAAGGCCATCAGAATAGCCCTCGGTGTCCCTAAAGCCTTTTGTTGCAAAGGGTTAAATACTGATGTTTGCTTCAAAATTTAAGGCCTTAAGGACATTAACCAGGCCTTAATGGTCTGAGTTTTTTAGGGGACTTTGAGAGTGCCACGGTGCTAAATAAACTCTTGGAATTGTGGGTGTTCATTGACCCAGCCCTCTGCTCCCTGGGATGGGGGCTGGGTGAATGAGAGTGGTGAAATGGACAGAACTGTATAGATCGAACAGCTACATGCCTGAGAAGGTAGTGTAGGCCCACACCAGAGGTGAAATGTCAGATTAAGTCCTTTGTCTATCAATAATCCTTAATGAGCAGAATCTTGGGGGTGGGGAATCAAACTATGGTTATCAGTATTTTTCTTTTTCTTTTTTTTTTTTTTTGTACCGGGGATCGAACTTGGGACCTTGTGCTTTCGAGGCAGGCACCGGAACCACTGAGCTAACCCCAGCCCAATCAGTATTTTTCTTGGAATGGAGGGTGGGTGGTTCTTTACCAAGTAGCTGAAATGCTGCTTGCAGCACATTCCACCCTGATCACCAGGACAAAGGCACCCTCAGAGCCACCTCCTGGTTCTTCTCAGTCTCAATCAGGCCTAAACACCCTGCCCCAGAGAGTTCTCCGAAAGGAGCCTACCACCCCATCTGCACTTGTCCTCATGAGCCGCTCCAATGGCCAGGCCACAGGTAACTGAGTCAGGAGGGGGGTGACTGGAGGGGACAAGTATGAGAGGACCTCAACTTACCTGTGCTTTCCTTAGCTGTCCCTGGCCAGAAGGTGGTGGAGAACAGCAATGGGGTGCCCAGCTTCAAGTAAGTGCCCAAGCCTAGGGGTAAAGAGAGGGTGATGGAACAGTAAAGAGGAAGAAAATCTGGGAGGCCCGGCCAAAGGTCAGGAGGAGTGGGGCAAAAGCAAATATCTTGGAGAAATAACAAGCCAGCACTTAGCTGCCTTTCCCCAACTCTCTAATCAGGCGGCCCCTCACGATTGATGACTTTGAAATTGGGCGTCCTCTGGGCAAAGGCAAATTTGGAAATGTGTATTTGGCTCGGGAGAAGAAAAGCCATTTCATCGTGGCGCTCAAGGTCCTCTTCAAGTCTCAGATTGAGAAGGAGGGCGTGGAACACCAGCTTCGGAGGGAGATTGAAATCCAGGCCCACCTGCAGTAAGTGTCCCCTCTAAACCTGAGCTCCTCCCTGCCTCATCTTCAGCCCCTCAGTGTACCTGGCTCTACCCAGGCTGCTGTCTGTGCAGCTGTGGCCAGTGAACCCACCTCCCAGCCCCACCCCCTGTCAGTCAGCCCCTGTCAGCTGACCCCTGCTCCCCCTTATGACTCCCAGCCTTGGTCCACCTCTGACCCCAGTTCATCCCATCAGCCCAGTCATCTTCCCTGGCTTCCTAATACAAGGATGTTGCCTGAGGCGTCTGTCCTCTGTCTCTTCCCGCAGGCACCCCAACATCCTGAGGCTCTACAACTACTTCTATGACCGGAGGCGAATCTACTTGATTCTGGAGTATGCGCCCCGTGGGGAGCTCTACAAGGAGCTGCAGAAGAGTCGCACGTTTGATGAGCAGCGAACAGCCACGGTTAGGGGCGGTGGGCACCCGGGTACCACAGGGAGGGCTCCAAGCTGCGGACACTCTGCCAATAGGGGTGGCCTGACTGCCTGGTATTGTCCTCCAGATCATGGCAGAGTTGGCAGATGCGCTGCTGTACTGCCACGGGAAGAAGGTGATTCACAGAGACATAAAGCCAGAGAATCTACTCCTAGGGCTCCAAGGGGAGCTGAAGATCGCTGACTTTGGCTGGTCGGTGCACGCCCCCTCCCTGAGGTACAGTGGCCGGAACCCAGCCCTATGCAAGGCTGTCCGAGTCAATACAAAACCCCTCAGAATCCGGGTCCCCAGAGACATTGGAGTTTACCCTCATACAAATATAGAAATAGCAGTATCTTTCCAAGAAAGTGAACTGAACAATTCTGTTGCCCAGATTTTCCACTCAGTATATGGGAAACTTCTTGCCATATCACTGAGAGAACTCTCAAAATTTTTTTTTTTTTTTTTTAAGAAGATATGCCTGAAACTTCTGGGTTCAAGTGACCCTCCTGACTCAGCCTCCTGAGTATGTGGAACTCTGGGACTATAGGCACATGATACCTTGCCTGACTACCCACATCATTTGTGTGTGTGTCTGTGTGTGGTACCAAGAATTGAACCCAAGGCCTTTGCACTGAACTATGACCCCAAGCCTTTTTTCTTGTTTTGGAAACAAGGACTCCCTAAGTTCCTAAGTTGTTTAGGCTAGGCTGGCACTTATGATCTTCCTGCCTCATCCTTCCAGAGGGCTGTAATTATAGGCATGTACCACTGTGCCCAGTTCCGACATTTTTGATGTCTTCATAGTATCACATGGTAAAGATGTAATCTCATTCATTTAAGTAGAATACACTTGGTGAATATTAGAGATGTCTCAAATTTTTCCTTTAATACATACTAAAATGAATGCTGGGTGTGGTGGTGCACACCTGTAATCTCAGCACTTGGGAGGCTGAGGCAGGAGAATCACCATGAGTTCTAGGCCAGCCGAGGCTACATAGTGAATTCGAGGCCAACCTGAACTCCACAGTGAGACCCTAACTCCAAAAGAACCTACAAAATAAATAATTCTAAAATTATAGGCCGAGTATGCCTATAATTCCATTACTTAGGAGGCTAAGGCAGGAGGATCACCATGAGTTTGAGGCCAGCCTGGACTACAGAGTGAGACCCTGTCTCAAAAAACCCAAAAAAATAATAATTCTAAGAGGAATATTACCTTTACATATAATTTTCTTTTTCTTTTTTTCCAGTATTGATGGAATGCAGGGATTCACACATGCTAAGCTCTCCCACTGAGCCACAACCTCAGCTCTTTTTTAAAATTTTACTCAGGCTCTTGCTGAGTTGCCAGGCTAACCTCACTGTGATCCTCCTGCCTCAGCCTGAGATTCCAAGTGTGTACCAGTGCTCCCAGTTTATCGGATTATCTTACTGAGATACATCCCTTGGTCTGGCACTGCGTGATTAGTAAGCAGGCCACCCCTGGGACTTGGGTTTATGTCCTCATCCGCCTCTACCCCAGCAGCAGGAACACCCCCAGTGCTGCTGCTGTCACGCAGCAGGGAAGGGGAGGCTGTCTGGCCCTGGGACCCCTGCCCACTTCCTTCTCCTTCTCGCCAGGAGGAAGACAATGTGTGGCACCCTGGACTATCTCCCCCCAGAGATGATTGAGGGGCGCACACACAACGAGAAGGTGGACCTGTGGTGCATTGGGGTACTCTGCTACGAGCTGCTGGTGGGCAACCCCCCCTTCGAGAGCGCCTCCCACAACGAGACTTACCGGCGGATTGTCAAGGTGAGGGCTTCTTGGGGCTTGGTCACCTGTAGATGCCAGGGCCAGGGGTGGCCAGAGTGGGTTACAGGGCCTGGGCGAGTCCCTGAATAGAATGGATGCTCAAGGGAAATGACACAAATGCAGCCCTACCTTCTTTCTCCACACTGCAGGTGGACCTGAAGTTTCCTCCCTCTGTGCCCACAGGGGCCCAGGACCTCATCTCCAAGCTGCTCAAACATAACCCATCCGAACGGCTACCCCTGGCCCAAGTCTCAGCCCACCCTTGGGTCCAGGCCCACTCCAAGAGGGTGCTGCCTCCCTCTGCCCTTCAGTCTGCCCCCTGAGTGTCCCCATCGTTTATTTGGTTGTGTCTGTTTGTGTGTCTGTGTATGTGCAAGGGGAAAGGAGGGGTCTGGCCTGTTCCTTTATCTGTCTTCTACCTCCTTCTTATTTAATAAAAGCTGTAGCTTTTTGTACTGATGAATATAGAGGCTTTTGGTGAGGCTTTGCTGTGGAGGAAGCTGTCTTTTAGAGACAGGAGGGCCAACTGCCCTGGGTGAGGGAAAAACATTGCATCACACCACTTGTAACACCGCACCTTCAGCTTTGAGGCCCACCTGCTCAGCTCCCAGCCATCCTCCCTCTCCTTCCTCTCTTTTTCTCCCTCTGCCAGTCTTTTCTTTCTCTGCTTTAACTTGTAGAGTCTGGCATGCTGGGAGACTTGTTGTTCATTTATTTGTTTGTTTGTTTGTTTCTGTACTGGGGATCGAACTCAGGACCTTGCGCTTGCCAGGCAGGCACAGCCCACTGAGCTACATCCCCAGCCTATTTGTTTGTTTTTTGAGACAGGAGCTTACTATGTAACCCAGGCTGACCTAGAATTCGCAGCAAATCCACCTCAGCCTCCCAAGTGAGAGTGCTGGGATTACAGGCATTTGCCACCCCCCACCCTGCTTACCCACCGTTATGCTTGATTATTAGCCATCTCTGCCTGCCTTCTCAGGACTTCTAATATTTTCTCCTTGCTCATTGCCTGGCCCTTGCCAACCTAGAAGCAGCTGAGCATGGCTATATTAGCATATAGCAATTGGACAAATCACCTAACACAATGCCTTTTTTATACTAAAGTGTTAAATGTCTTGTGATTTATTGAATACTGTACTGAATGCAAAAACTGTTTCTTGGTGGGCTTTTTTGGGCTTGTTGTTGTTTGAGACAGGGTCTCTCTATGTAGCCCAAGCAGGCCTTGAACTCCTGCTGATCCTCTTGGCTTAGCCTCCCAAGTGCTGGGATTACAGGCATGCGCCATCATGCCCAGCTTTTTGGTGAATTTTTACACCACCATAAAGTGAAGAAATCAAAAGTCAAATAATTGTAAGTCAGGACTGGAAATGTAGCTCAGTGTAGAGCACTTGTCAAGCATGTGTGAGGCCTTTGGTTGAATCCTGAGTATTGAAAAAACAATCATCCTAAATCATGGACTTTATACTTTTTAAATCGCATGTTTCCAATGCCTTTGCACTGAAGTACATCCCAGCCCTTTTTAATTTTTTGAGACAGAGTTATGCTAAGTCACTAAATTGACCAGGCTGGGCTCAAACATGGAATCCTTCTGCCTCATCCTCCCAGAGTGCTGAGATTACAGGCAGGCACCATCGTGCCCAACTACTAGCGCCGCTAAAGTTTTCAGTTTTACCATTCCCTATTGTTTTCCCACTATAAAGCTTAAGGATTTAGGACTGGAGTTGTAATTCAGCAGTAGCCAAAACAAGGCCCTGGGTTTGATTTCTAATACTGCAGAAAAAGGATTTTATTGGTGTTTTTTTTTTTTTTGGTACCAGGGATCGAACCCAGGTCTTTGCACTTGTGCAGCAGGTGGAGCAACCACTGAGCTAAATCCCAGGCCCAAAGATTTTATTCTTTTACCCTACTGCCTCCAAACACATGAACATTTTGTGTTCCCACATCCTCTGACGCAGTTCCATCATTTTGGCTACATTTATTCATTTGACAGTAAGTACTGAGTACCTTCTACAGGCTCTGTGCTCCAGGTAGAGGTGAAGAAATTTAAAAATCCGCACCCAGATTTTTTTTCTATGTATAGAGAGCCAATGCTCACTGTTTCCGCCCTGTCTGAGTCTCTGGCAATCCACCGGTTTCCTGTCTCGCACAACCCTGGGCATCCCTGAAGTCAGTTGTCTTGGGCCATTTGCTTAGTTCCCTATGTATATGGATCCCTAATCCATCTCCAAATTCTCCCCAGTCTAAGCACCTAAGCTATAAACATCCATCAAAATATCACTTTCTTGTATCACACCTGATGTGTGGTATATGTTATTATTCGAGTCTCAATATTCTCTAATGAGCACTACTATTTCCTCTGATAGAGGAATATATGTTTCACAGGTATTTCCAGTGAGGTGTGGTGGTGAATACCCGTGATCTCCACCACTAGGGAGGCTGAGGCAGCCTGGGCTACATAGTGGAGTTGAAGACCAGCCTGAACTAACATAAGCAACCCTGTCTCAAAATAAATAAATAGTATTGCACTGTATATATTCTTTGTCTTTTTTTTTTTTGGTACCAGGGATTGAACTCAGGTCCTTGCGCTTGTGCAACAAGCAGCGAAATCACAGCTAAATCCCTGGCCCTTTTCTTTTTTTAGACAAGAGTTTTGGTATGTAGCAAAACCAGCATAGCACCACCTATGTTCCCTCCACAATAACATGTCTAAAATAGCGTTCTTCATCAAGGCTTCTGCCCCAATCTGGTCTTCTTTCACCCTCTTGCTCAGGTCAAAAATGTAGGATTTGAGGCTGGGGGTTTAGCTCAGTGGTTCTGCCGCCTGCCTTGCAATCCCAAGGACCGGAGTTCGATCCCTGGTACCAAAAAAAAATGTAGGATTTGAAAAAATTAGAACCAAGATACTCATGTAATGGTACAAGATCCCAATGATGGATGTAACTGTATTTTATACCTAAAATGTACCAATAAACTTAATGGGAAAAAAATGTAGGATTTGTCCTTAAGTCCTCTTTTTCTTCTCCACCTCCCAGATTTTTGGGTTTTGTTTATTTGTTTATTTTGGAGACAAGATTTCACTATGTATTCCAGGCTGGCCTTGAATTCTTGCTGATACTCCTGCCTCAGCCTTGTGAATGCTGGGATCACAGGTGTGGGCCACCCCGCCTGGCTCAGGTTTTTCAGCTGCTGGTCAAATCCACTGAGTCTCTGCCCCATCTTTATCACCCATAAGGCTCATCACTCTCTCAGTTCCAGACATTGTCCTTTCTGGCTTGCATAATGGATGACAACAATCTTATAGCTGTTCTCCCTGCTGTTCCTGCCGCTTCTAGTCCATCATCTGCACCGTTGAAATCAGAGTGTGTCATTCCCTGATCAAAACCCTCCTTTGGTTTTTCAGTGTACTTAGAATAAATTCAGACACCTCACTGTGGCTGACAAGGTCTTGTATCAAACCTGCAACCAGGATTATAGAATTCCAATTATCCAGAACAGGAGTGCCCCTTAGTGAAAGGCACCAAAGGACACAATTCTGTACCCCACACAAACCCTGCACTGCACCCCACATGCACTCAACAAACATCAGCTCGACCTTACAGAGAACAAGGCCTGTGCTCTAGGCATGGGAAGGAAACTGGCCTAGTGGACATTCTTCTGAGAAGGAGCACTCACTCATTTTGGGGGTGTGACATTCACCTTCCTGTTGAATAGATGATGCCAAAATAAAGGAGAATGAAGAACCATCACTCTTCTCCCAGGGCACCACCTCCTTCCTGAGAGGTTGGTAGATAACCCCTCTCATGCCTAAAGCCTGTCTCCATCTCTGTGCAGTGATGTAGGCTTTGGTGAGACTCAAGTGGGAAATCTGCCCCCACCCCGATGTGGCCAGTGGGTCGAATGAAATCTGTGGGGTTCACTGTTCAGCAGCTATATGACTCTCTCTCTCTCTCTCTCTCTCTCTCTCTCTCTCTCTCTCTCTTTCTTTGGAGCAAAGATTGACCCCAGGGTCTTTGCACTGAGCTATGTCCCTGGGCCCCCTTTTTTATTTTGAGACAGGACCTCACTAAATTGCTAAATTGCTCAGTCAGGACTGAAATTTACAAACCTTTTGACAAGCGTGTGCCACTATGCCCAGTTTGTTTCATTTTCTTCATAGCACTTCTCTGGATTTTTTGGGGGGGGGGGCGCTTAGGTACTAGGGACAGAACCCAGGAGCACTCTGCCACTGAGCTGCTACTACCTCCCCCATCCCTAGTCCTTTTCTAAATTGTAAGGTAAGGTCTTGTTGAGTTGCACATGTGGGCCTCAAACTTATGATCTTGGATAATTTGCTTATGCCTGGAGAGCTGGGATTACAGTCTTGTATCATCCTGCCTAAGTGTGGGAATTAGTTTTGCTTGTTGGTTTTTTGGCTCATAATCTGTTTTCCCCACTAGAAAATAAAGTCTAGGAGGGCAGAAACTTTGTCTGGTTTATAGCTAGATCCCTAGAGCCTAGGGCAGTCAGTATCTGGTACATAGGAGTATAAATACATACTGATTGACTGACTGGGAGTATAAATTCCTACAGCCGTTTAAATAAGAAATCTGGCAATATCTAGCAAAATTTAAAACATGCATACCCTTTTGCCTAGCAATTACACTTTCAGGAAACTATCTTGAAAAAAAGATGTCAATACAAGGTGGGCATGGTGGCACACACCTGTAATCCTGGCACTTGGGAGGATGAGGCAGGAGCATTACCTTGAGTTTGAGGCCAGCCTGGGCTACACAGTGAGTTCAAGGACAGCCTGAGCTACATAGTTAGACCCTGCTTCAACAACAACGAAAAGTGTCAATACCTAAATATACACAAATAATAAACTTGTTTGTTGTAGTTTTTTTTGCAGTGGTGAAGAACTGGAAACCACCTGAATTTCTATGTATGGGGGATAGCGGGCAAGCTGGAAAATACATGTCCAATGGAATATTGTGCAGTTCTTACTCCCGATTAAAATCTACTGATTTGGAAGTACACCATGATGAATTAAGTAAGAAAAGCAGAGTAGAGGGTATAGCTCCATTTTTGGAACCAACAAGGATACTTCATGTTTTTGTGTGACCTGGGAGGGCAGACAATGCAGAGAACGCACACCAGACTGTTAACAGTTCACTCCAGCAGGGCTAGGTTGCAGTTCACCTGTCCACAGCTTCACTGTGGCATCTACCCCTCTTCCACTCCCGGCCATGGGGCTCAGCGATTCCAGGATCCAAAATGGCACACTCAGTGGCTCTTACCTGTTACCTGGTGACCCTAAACAATGCCAGGGGAGAACAGCTGGTCACCTCTGTGAACCTAATACTACCTGGCAGGCTGCCCACAACTTCTACAATGGGGATTGTGCTGCGTGAGAAGGCTGGGTGCAGGCCCGATTTCGAGCTCAGCTATAGCCTGGTCCCACAAAGATGAACATGAAGGCTACAGTTTCCACAGTGTCCCCAGTATTGAGAGATGGCAGTGGACAGCTACAATTGGCCCAGGCCAGGCAGCCTTCTCTGCACCTGAAGACTTCCTGGCTGTCTGAAGACTTCCTGGCCATCAAGTCTGGGTGTCCCAGTATCTCCTTGGACATATGTTGGGGAGCCTTGCCACCAGGCATTCTGTGCTAGGAAGTGGAGAATGGCACCTCCTACTGTCTTGGTGCCAACTTCTGTGCCATTGATTGGGGTGACAATGCCTTCTTTAAAATTCTCAGAGGAAGGAATCAATATGGAATCCAATCTGAAATTGTGGCTGCAATCCCACACACTGAGCAGTGCTGAAGAAGAGTCTCATCTGGTCAGGCATGTGGTACAGTCCTGCAATCCCAAATATTTGGAAGTCTGAGGTAAGAGGACCACAGGTTTGAGGCCAGGCTGGGTAACAGAGTGAGACTGTGTCTCAAAATAATAAAAGGGCTGGAGATGTAGCTCAGTTCAATCCCCAGTAAAGCAATAAAAATTTTTTAAAAGGAAAAACTTTTCAATCTTTTATAACTTGTAGTCTATATGAAACCAGGTCTGTGTGGCAAGCTGTATTTGGTCCTCAGGCCCCACACTTTGCTGACCCCTAATTCAATAGACACTGATTGCTCCTCCCCCTCAGCCTTTGCTCTCTCCCCAACCTTTTGCAGCTACTTGGGTTTGCAGGGCACACACTCACCACTTACTCCAGGAAGAGTGTGATTGTTTTAATTCGATTGGTCAACTGTTACTCCTTTGCCAGACAACTACTTCATTATTCAGCTTAAATCCATCTCACACACACACACACACACACACACACACACTCTCTCTCTCTCTCACACACACACACACACACACACACACACAAATAGAGAGAGAGAGAAAAAAGTCTGTCAGACATGGCGTTACCCTGGCCAGAGTGTCTAATGTGGGCCTATGGACCAATTTTGGCCACTGAGATATGAAAAGACATTAACTGAGGTTTTGGGAAAGATGTCTCTTGGCTGAGCATGGTGGTGCCTGCCTGTCATCCTAGCACTTGGGAGGCTGAGTCAGGAGGATCTCTGTGAGTTCGAGGCCAGCCTGGACTATGTAGAGTTCAAGGTCAGCCTGAACTACATAGGAAGACTCTGTCTCCAGAAGAGAAAAAAGAAAAAGGAAAGAAAAGTATCCTTGCTCTTCTGGGAGGTCTGATGAGAGTTGTTCCTCAGTTTCTGGAGCCGTTTGAGTGTATCGGAAAGGGTTCCTTGTTGAATGCAAGAGAAAACAACTCTGACCCATTTAAGCAGAAAAGGACTTTATTGAAAGCATCCTAGGTAAGTAACAGAATGTCTAGGAATGTCAGAGGACTATTCCTGGATTCTGTACAGCTAGGGAAAAAAATCCCACTGCTCAAGTGACCCAGTAGACCACAGTGGAGTCTGAATCATGTGCTGAGGAAGCTGGGAGAGGGGCTGGCTGGTATCCCAGCTTTTGTGGTGACAGAGGGCTCTGCCTTACAAGTTGAGAGAGTCTTCAAACATTGGTACTCAGACCCTGAGGCCAAAAAGAATGACAAGTGACCCTAAAAGAATGACAGATGCGATCCCTAGTACCAAAAAATAAAACCCCAAACAACAACAACAACAACAACAACAACAAAGACAAATACCATAGCTATTTTGCCACCATGAGAAAGCCCTTTTGAAATAAAGCTGACCTAAATAAACCAGGTGTGGTGGGGATGCCTGTAATCCCAGCATTTGGGAGCCTGAGGCAGGAGGATCATTGCAAATTTGAGGTCAGCCTAGGCTACATAGTGCGACTCTGCTCAAATTTAAAAAAGGAAAGAAAGAAAGAAAACTGACCTCTACCACAGAACACAAGTCTTGATGACAGCCTTCAGCCACTGATTCCAAGCTTCTCTGAAGTTCATGCAGCCTTAAGACCATTACTGCATAAGACAATAAATTCCCCTTACTGGTGGTGGTGTTTCCATTGTGTTTTCCATCAGTTTGCTACAAAAAGAGCCATATCTAGGGCCGGGGATTTAGCTCAGTGGTTTCGCCGCCTGCCTTGCAAGGGCAAGGACCCAAGTTCAATCCCTGGTACCAAAAAAAAAAAAAAGAGCCATATCTGATAGAACATCCACCTGCTCAGAGACATCAGACCCCAAAAGAGGGAAGCTTACGGTACACCACCCACAGTACTCAGGATGTATTATTAGCACTCTGGGTGCAAGTGACAGAAACACATCCTGAATGAATTTAAGCCAAAAGGGGAACTGAATGGGTTGGGTTATTGACTTAGTAAATATTTGTTGAGCAGGACCAGGCACTATTCTAGGCACTGGGGACGTGGGGAGCAAATGTACAAAAGACCTTTCCCTCACAGAGCTAACATAACACAGCAACAGAATACATAGTTTGTCAGATGGTGAAAACTATTATGAAGAAAAGGCAGGGGAGGAAGGTCCAGAATTACTGGGAAAAGTGACTACAATTTTAAATTCATGGTAAGGAAATCTCACTGAAAAGGGAAAGTTTGAATAAGGGCTTGAGGGAGGTGAAGGAGGCATATCCAGGCTGAAAATTTTCTTGGCAGATTCAGCCTTAAAAATACACAAATAAGGGCCAGGGATTTAGCTCAGTGGTGCAAGGTCCTGAGTTCGATTCCTGATAATAAATATATAAATAAATAAATAAATGGAAGGACTGGTGTAATACCTGAAGTGGGAGCATGGCTGTCTTGAGGGGGGGACATCAGGGAGACAGAACAGGGCGGCTCCAGAAAGGCTGTGCAACAGAAGGGAAGGAACTGATGAGAGGAGAGCCCTGCATGGACCTCAGCTCTTCTAGGCCACAGTCAGGACTGGAGTTTTAATTGTTAGGGAAACTGGGAGTCTCTGTAAGGTTATGAGCATAAGAGTGATATTATTTCCAGTTTAAAAGAATGTGAGTGAGATGTGGTGGCCCATGCCCCTCATCCCAGCTACATGAGGGTCTTGAGGCAGGAGGGTTGGAGTTTGAGGGCAGCCTGGACAATTTAAGGAGAACTTGTCTCAGAATTAAAGGGGGTGAGATCAGTTATTCTGGGTATATTTTACAGTAGAACCAAAGATTGTACAGGATTATAACAAAAAGAGAAGAATCAGAATAACTCCAACCACTGGGAAGATGGAGTTGCCATTTATTATAGGAAGGAAAGAGGAACATGGGTTTTGGGGAGTGGGATGGAGGTGGGGCAAAGAACCAGATCATAAGAAGCACACAGGTGGAAGTGGTCTGCCCCTACACAGGAATTCAAATGTCCTAGAACACATGTCGCCTCATCTTTCCTCCTCCTCCTCCTCTTCCTCCTCCTTTTTTTTTTTGGAGATGATCTCGCTGTGTAATTCAGGCTACAGTTTACTATGTAGCCCAGGCTGGCCTCGAACTTGTGGTGATCCTCCTGCCTCAGCCTCCCCAGTGCTGGGATTACAGGCCTGCACCACCATGTGGCTTCATCTTTTATCTCTGGTTCTCTTCACATATCGGCCTCATTCTCTTTGTCCAGAATGGTCTTCTGGGAGATGGACAGGCTGGTCCTTGACCTGAGATCCAAAGAGCAGGAAAAGTCCTGTCACATTCCCTACTGGCTCTAGTTAAACCAGCCAACAAAAGCTGAGCGTGAGGCTCAGTGGCAGAGCTCTTAACTAGCATGTATGAGGCCCTAGGCTCCATTCCCAGCACTTCAAAAATAAACTGAAATATTCTAAATGTAAAACATAATTTTAGAAGTACTAGAGACAACTTTTACTGGTTGCGCCTTGTGTTCTGTTCCCTTTCTGAGCCAGTGTGCAGGAGGGATGAAGTGTTTTGATTGGCCAGCTGGGTCAGGTCCCTATCCTGGTTCAATGAAGGAGGTTGTCACCTCACCCACCCTCAGGAAACTGTGGGGTGGGGGTGGGGGGAAGCTTCGCTTACACAGCACTCTTGGGCAGCTGAACATTTGTCCACCACAACTTTCAGCGTGCATGTCCATCTGCCTGACTACTGCCATCAAGCTAGGCTAAGATACTTCATACTTGGAACCCCCTTCTTGCTAGTTCACCTGTCCCCTTTAATTCTCCTGTAAATATTTTCTGCAGTGGCCAGTGATCCACCCACACGAAGCCTCTCACATCATTCCCTTCCTGTGCTCAGCTTCCCTTCCATTCTTAAGGGAAATTCTTCCATCTTCTAAGGAATATCTATTTACCGAGGCTAGATGTATATAACTTGCTTTTTAGAACAGAGGAAAGAGAGTTTTATTAAATTGTAGGTGACTATAAATTCATATAAGCTGCATATGGGAGTGCACACCTGTAATCCCAACACTACTGGAGGCTGAGGCAGGAGTTTAAGAAAGTTTGAGCCCAGCCTGGGCAATTTAGCAACCAAAGCCCCTTCTCAAAATAAAATACAGGGGCCAGGGATGTAGTTCAGTGGTGCCACACCTGGCTGGCAAGCACAGGGTCCTGAGTTTGATCCCCAGTACAAACAAACAAATAAATAAATAAAAAACAAAGCTGGGTGTGGGGCACAAGCCCATAACCCTCAAATTGGGAGGTTGAGGCAAATGGATCACTAGTGAGTTCAAGGACAGCCTGGACAACACTTTGAGTTCAAGGCGAGCCTGAACCATATATGAGACCCTGTCTCAAGCAAAACAAAAAACCCACACACACAAACACACACGCATGTGCACCAGATACAGACAGTGGCAATTATGGCCTTCCCATGCATAGTGACACAGTGAGCTCCTACCATCAGAGCTGGCTGCCTGGGGGGTGACGGGGAGCTGCACTTCTGACAGCATATGGCCATCTCTCTCTCTAAGACTTTCCCCTCTTTCTGCCTGAAGATTGGCTCCCATCAAGAAAAACAGAGTGACTCTCCAGCCCAGGAAGTTTATGACAAATTCAGAGAAAACAAATGGTTATTGATGTCTTTAACCCGGGGAAGGCAACAAAAATTGAAAAATAGCCAAAATGTGCAAGACCATTGTAGGGAACAGGGAACAGGGAAAGGGGACGTTTCTAGAACCTCTGCAGTAAGTCCTAGTCTCCTCTAGCCATGGCAGCACAAGGTGAATTACAGGAAAGGTAGAAAAATGAGACTGAGAAGAAGCCGAGCTTTGGGTCTGATCAGTGCTGCTCTGGGATGGCAAAGACAAAAGCCCCCAGCTTGCCGCACCTTTTATTCAGTACATCGGGAGAAACAAATGTAACAAATGACTCGTAAATAAGATGTAACAAGCTAACAAACAACTTGCAGAAAGTTCAGTACATCGGTGTAAACAAGATGTAACAATCCAAGAACAATGAGGAACTGAGTAGATGAAGATTTTGTTCCTCCCAGGATGTCTTCAGCTGGTGTAATCTTGTACTGGAGCATCACAGCATCACCAGATCATTGAGGTCTCAGTTGTGACTGGAGGCCAAAATGGAATTATGTCTTGGAATTCCATATCTGGGCTGTAGGCAGGAGAACTAGGCTAACCAAATGATTTTTCCCTAAAATTATGTAACATTGCTCCCGACAGACCATACAAAAAGTCATCTTTATATTTGGATTCAGAGCCCATTTTAGTTGTGGGTGGCAAGATAACTAGCTTTGACATAATTCACGATTCCTTGGATCATGTAAAGAAAAATGGACCCCAAATGTAGACTTGTAAGACATAGCCTCAGTGAGAAAAAACAGACCTCAAGAAAACAGTGAAAGGAACACAAGAACACAATGAAGACAGTTAGGGGATGCAAGGGCCAATGTCGTTGCTGGCAAAAGCAGGAGTAAAGATTCTCTGATGACATTATATGCTGTGAATGTGTGAATTTTTGCAGGAGATTAACAAAAAATTAAAAAAAATAAAAAAGCACAATCAAGCCAGGTGTGACCTGTAGTGCAGACCTGTAAACCCTAGCACTCTGGGAGGCTGAGGCAGGAGGATTGCAAATTCAAGTCCAACCCAGGCATATTAACAATTTAGTAAGACCCTGTCTAAAAATAAAAAACGAAAAAGGGCTGAGGATGTACCTCACTGCAAAGGCCCTGGGTTCAATCCCCACTTTAAAAACAAAACAACAGAAAAGGAATAATCACATTCATTCTTAGCTAAAGAACATTAGAGAATTGTTTTTATTAAACACCAAAGTCTCAGGACCTTGCCTCTATTTTCCAATGTCTGCTGCACCCTCGCGCTTTGGAAGAAGTCTATTCTCTGACGTGAACTCCAAGCCCCTCCCTGCCTGATGTTGCTCCTGCCTCCTTCTTCAACCTTATAGTTCAGTCTTCCTCCTTGCTCATTTTGTTTAAGCCCCAGTATCTCCCACCTTCACCACCTCCCACCACCACCACTGCCCCCAGTTCCTTATAGTATCCGAGGTTTAGGGCAAGTGTTGTTTCCTCTGCCTGGAAGGGTCTTTTCAGTTAAATGTCTGGGCATCAAAGAGGCCTTTCCTGACCCCTCCCTCGTCTGATTAGTACCTCTCCAGGTATGTCAGTCGCAATCTTTTATTTCCTATAAAGTGCTTATCAAAATTTGTGATCTTTTCATTTGTTTTACCTTGGGGCAAAATGGGAGAAATTCTCGCCGGGGAGGGGGAAGGAGACAACACAGAGTGGCTGAGAGCACTGGAAAGTCCATAGACCCCGCTGCGCTGTCCACAATGCATCTCTCGGAGCGATTCAGGGGTAGGTCTTCACAGGATGATGGAACAAACCACTCATACTCTGCCGAAAATTCTAGCTTTAACCTTCTTGATTAAGTAGATGTAGCTCAAACCTGAGGGTCCAAGCAGAAAGCACTATTTCCATCCCCCAAATCCCTAGGAACCCCAAGTCTGGTCCCCAGTTGGTGCGTTTGGTAAGCAATAATTGTGGGCGGGACAATTATGGGTGGAATGACTCTGGTCCCGCCCCCGCGGGAGTCCGGTATTTCAAGACCTTAGTCTTTAAAATCTAGCCCTTCAACTTCCTGAAAGGGCGGGGCGACGAGCGCAGCTGTCACCTCCGTCCCTCAGCCTGGTGGCCGCTCACGTGTGTTGGGCACTTCACTAACTGGTCTTCTTCCGGAACTTCCTGGTCACCGTGACCAATAAAAATGCTCTTCCTGTCCTTATCCTTGTCAGGCCGCTGCCAATCGGCGCGTCTCTACCAACGCCCCTTAAAGGCGCCACCACCGCCTCCCGAGCCGTGGCGAATCAATTCCTCGGTTCCGGCCCCCAGCCGCAGTATGGAGTCGTCTCTCCGGGCCGGAGGCGGTCCTTTTGGCCGTAGCGGAACAAGAGGTCACGGTTTTCCGCGGCGGGCCGGATCGAACGCCCTCTAAGCCGCCTTCAGGCTTGAGAGTGTCCGGTGAGGAAGAGGCGGAGGACGTTGGGGGCGTGAGCCGCCACCTCAGGGCGTCCTCGAAGGCTTTGAGCGGCAGCATCGTTCACCGGCCGGAACGCGAGGCTTGGGAGGTCGAGTCCGGGCCCCGAGCGACGCTGTCTGGGTCCGGGAGCCGCCGCGGAGCGCCAGGTAGCGAGCACGACCCGCCCTCGTCCTTCAGGCACAGGGACCCTGAGCTGCCCGAGGAGAAGCCCGCTTCCGAGAGGGTCTGCCGTCGAGGGAGCCCGGGAGGCGGCGAGATGAATGTCGAGCAGCTACAGAAGGAGGAGCAAGACAACGACGAGGAGGCAGAGGCGGCGGGCAGGGCTGGCCGCTCGTTCTCCAGCCGCCTTCAGGACAGCCGCAGCCTGGACGGGCTGAGCGGGGCGTGCGGTGGCGCGGGGTCTACAGCGGGGTCCGAGTCCGGCGCGGGCGGCGGACGCCGTGCCACCATCTCCAGCCCTTTGGAGCTGGAGGGGACAGTGAGCCGTCACGGCGACCTCACCCACTTTGTCGCCAACAACCTGCAACTCAAGATCCGCCTGAGCGGCGCCCCTCCGGCCCTTCCCCCTGTCCCTGTGCGTCCCTGCTTAACGCCCGCACCCACTCCCACCATCCCGCCCATCGACCCCGAAGTGCTGCGAGATCTGGAGCGGCTGAGTCGGGAGCTGGGAGGCCGGGTGGATCGTTTGCTCCGCGGACTGGGTGGTGCGGTGCAGGAGCTGACGGCGCTGAGCGTGGGCTGCATCCAGACCTACCGCGACGCGGTGGACTCCTTAGGCGAAGCCGTGGACATGAGTATCAAGGGCATGTACACCCTGCTGGCGCGTTGCGAGGAGCTGGAGCGGGCTCTGCAGCCAGTTCAGGGGCTGGCTCGCCAAGTCCGAGATATCCGACGCACTTTGGAGGTGTTGGAGGCACTGTGCAAATGAGTGGGAGAGCGCAGAAGCCAAGGCTGGCCAGGACTGGACCCTAAGGACTCTTCAAGAAAGCCTGGTGGGAACTGCCTGCCTGAGGGAAGGACTGTGTTGGAGGTTTTCCCACTGCGTCTAGCTGCCTGTGCCCACCCACTGGGCCCTAAGGAGCTGTCTGGGGGTGGGTGGGTCTAATAGCTCTCCTGATGAGAGGGGATGTTGCTCTGCTTCTACTCTGTTGGCCTTCTGTAGCTACCCTGTTCTTACCAACTCCTCTTCCCAGCTAGAGCACCATCCCTTGGGAAGCCAGGGCCTGAGGAGGTCTGTTTAGGGTCAGGTCCTAACTCCATATGAGATCAAGACATGGGAACGGAAAAAGCCCCAGCCCCATTGTGGCCATCCTGACTCCGGTGGCCACATCTCAGGTGCCAGGGGCTTTAGGAGCTTGAGTGCAGGCAAAGATACACAGCTGCAGATGGATGACCTCCGCTCCTGCCCTGGTCCCCTGCGATATTGCTTCCCCAGCCAGAACGGGTGGAGCCAAGAGGAATGCACTGCCTGGTGGAAGTGGTGCGGTGGGAGATGTCTTGCTGCTCAGGGTTCAGGTAGAATTGTTCCTGGTCTTGAAGCCCATTTCTTGTGGAGTGTTCTAACGCGTTTTGGCTTCCTGAACTTTTGTGAAATTAAAGTGCTGCTGCTGCTAAGGCTGAAGCTGTATCTGTGTGTGGTTACAGGGGTTGACCGGCAAAAACAATGGGAATGAGGGTCCGTCTTGTTCACGGAGCTCCCTTGGGGTGGTGCTGGGAGGGGGGAGGGGTTCCCAGGGAAGGAAGGATATGTTTCCTGCTGTTAGGTAGGGGATCCAAGCGGAAATGTGAGACCCAGGGAATCACACCCAGGAGCTCAGAGGTCCAATGAAGGGAGAAACGCAAATCTCCAGAAGAGGAGGAGGGGAAGGGGAAGGCGCTATCCTCTCAGGTCCTGACGAACAAGCCAGGACCCGGAAGCTGGACATCTTGACTGTGAAGGAAGATGGGAACCCTTGAGACAGCTCTGTTCCCCACCATTTACCACAGTCCACTGATCAGTGAAACATATGATTTGAGACAATCTTGTCCCAAATACTGACAGCCTTCTGTTTATAGTTAACAGTTCAGGGGCCACATAAGGTCATGAAATTTTGATAAAGATACTACAAAACAACAGTTTCTTGGGCCGGGGATTTCAGTGGTTCTGTCGCCTGCCTCGAAAGGTCCCGAGTTCAATCCCCGGTACCAAAACAAAACAAAACAAACTAGTTTCTCCACCCCCCCCCCAAGACATTCCCATTTTGGATTTACCTTCACAACTCCAGGATCTTTGTGTGTGTGTGTGTGTGTGTGTGTGAGAGAGAGAGAGAGAGAGAGAGAGAGACAGACAGACAGACAGACAGACAGGCTCTCAGTATGTAGCCTCAAACTCGAGGGGCTCCTCTTGCTTCAGCTTCCTCAGTGGTGGTGATACAGACGTGCAACACCACGCTCTGAAGGACGTTTCCTCTGTAGGATTCGAAAAGTTTTGGAAGTGGAGACTTGCTTCATGGGGTTCCCCTGTTACGTTTTCCGTTTGTTAAAAAGACTGCCTTTAGTAGTCATTGTTTCAAAAGTACTACCTTTGGCCCGTACGGGGATCGAACCCGCGACCTTGGCGTTATTAGCACCACGCTCTAACCAACTGAGCTAACCGGCCAGTTGCTACCGTAAATTCACTTTATTACTGTATAAAGTGTTACTACCGCTCGGTCTTTCTGTAAAAGCTTTCAAAACTGTCTTACAAGATACGAATGGAAACTGACCCGCTGACCACTTCGAGAACATTAACAACTCAGCTACAATACCAACACACACAGGCGATGTGACTGGCTGTTGGCCTAATTCGCAATTATGACTTAGATGAGAAGCTTGGTGTGTGGAGTATACATGAGGGGCAAGGCATATTTATCAAAAGCCCTAACTACCTCAAAGTTTATAGTAAGAAGTTCTGAACTTAAAGCAACGTCTACTCTGTAAAACCAGATCAGATATGAAGGAACCGCTGGGATTGGAACCCAGGATCTACTATTTACTAGTTAGATACTTTAACCAACTAAGCCACAGCGCCCAGCCAGAAGTATGGTGCTCTAGTTTCTTGGACAGGCCAGCTCCATGACAGCTGCGTGAACACGGATCCTCGCCCTACAGCCCTTGGCGGTGTAGAAAAATGAGGTAGAAACGACGAAAGAGAAAGCTAGAGAAGAATTGGATAGGAACATTGTCTCTAGACAGAAAGGAGGGCGACAACAGAAATACCTGCTTTGGGATTTCAAAAGCTGCGGCACCTTAGCAAGGACACACCGACGAGGATGGGATTCGAACCCACGCGTGCAAAGCACAATGGATTAGCAGTCCATCGCCTTAACCACTCGGCCACCTCGTCGACAGGTCTTTGTCGTTAAGTTCTTCTCTCTGGGGTTTGAACTCTTACTCTTGCTGGCGTGGCTCGCCTGTATTTTTGGGAATCCTGCTTAGCACAACGAAGAAAACCGGCCGCTCAGAAACCTTCTTCAGACTGAACATCCGGAGCTGCGCCTGTCCTCTGGAGCGCTGCTGGCCGTACAAAATTACCAGGATCCGCCACAAAACAACCCCGCAGGATCACCGGGCTCCTTCGACGAGGAGTCCTTGAAATTTTATGAGAGAAGCCGGACATCGGGTCTGGACAAGACTTAACAAATAAGGGGACTTAAAGCGGACACAGAAAAACAAACTGACCCCGACGTGATTTGAACACGCAACCTTCTGATCTGGAGTCAGACGCGCTACCGTTGCGCCACGAGGCCAGCCGGCCCCTTCGTTGGGCAGCTCTGTCTTTGACTCTTGTTCGGCCAGGCGGCTGGAGGCCGGCAGCAGAGACCCGAGATCTGAGCGCGGGTTGGTTGGACACGGCCGGTAGCTAAGCAGACTGAGGCTTTACGGCTCTGGCTTATCCGTGCCTCCCACCCTGCCTTAGAGCGCTGTCAAATACCAGGTGGAGGGCGCTGACCTGATCGCCAGTGCCACCCAGAGCTCACAGCCCAGCGAGGTTCCGCCCAGAATCAGACAGAAAGACGGATACCAGGCAGACCATGGTGAAGCTATGTCAGAGTCCAGAATACCCAAAGCGGTGGGCGATGAGCTCCTCCAACAGGACGCAGATTTCTGCGGAACCTTGAGAGATACCCAGCTCAGTCCCCAGGTTTGGAGATTCTATTTTTTTAACCGGTCCGAGAAAGCCCCGCCGTTAGCATTTAAAATCTTTGCGGGGGGGGGGGATTCTGCATTTAAATTATTTTTTGTACTTAAATTTTTGAGGCATAATTTACATATAACAAAATGCACAGATAGGTTTTTAACTGTATATTTCAATGAGTTTTGACAAATACAGCCCCACAACTCATGACTCTCAAGATATATAGGACATTTCCATCACTCCAGAAAGTTCTCCCCTGTCCCTTCTCAGTGGATTCCTGCCCATTCCCAGAGCAACCTAGATTTCTGCAGCAACTCTCTTGAAAATTATCAAATACCACAGAGATGTTAAAGCTCACAGATACTTCTCAGGCCTGGCATTAACTGATCCTGGGTAACAACACTAAGAGCCTTGTTCTCCCATGGCTGTCATGACATTGATCTGTTATCGATCATTCCCCCATCGGTCTCTCTTTTTCTTTTTGTTGGTGTATTTTTTGTTTGTTTGTTTTGAGACAGGCTCTCACTGTGTGTAGCCCAGGCTGGCCTTGAACTCCCAATGACCTTCCTGCCTCAGCCTCCTGAGTGCTGGGATTATGGGTGTGCTCTAACATGCCAGGCTTCTGTCCTTACTCTAAATTTTTGTTTTCATCAGAATGCTACACATGTTCCCTGGCTTCAGCTATCACCTGAATGCTGAAGGCTCCTGCATTCCACTTCTACTCTGGACTCAGATGTTGTGTTCCTTCTGGACACTTTCTCTTGCCTGTCACTTCTTCTTCCTAGCCTTTCTGCACTCTGTGAGTGGCCAAGCCCAAAGTGAGGGGCTCACCCTTGACTCTTCCATTTCCCTTACATCCCACTGCCAGTCACCAAGTCCTGTCAGTTCCTTTTCCTTAGTAATTTTCCTGTTGGTCCTACTGCCATCCCCTCAGCCTCTCTTGCTAGCCTATTCTAACGTACTCTTTTCTGATTTCCTTGCCACCAGAATAGTGGGAGACTATAACATCAGCAGTGTTACAATCCTATCCCACGATGTGGCCTCCTGACTTCTCCGTGGCACAAGCCTCCCCTGCTTCACCTGGCTGGTTTGGGAGCAGAGCAGACCAGTGAAGTATGATGGGCCCATTCTGACCCATCAATCTGGAGACCACCATTCAATGTGGTAATCTTCTGCACTAAGAGGGAAGGCAGCACATGTCACTGGCATGCAATGAAGGAGCAGCTGTCTGGGAAGTAGGGGAAAGCCTGGAAGCCCCTAGCAGTGTCTCAGGTCCAGCAATACATATAGATTTCTCCTCTTGCCACTTCCTTCACTCAGGTAAGACCGGAACTATCAGATAGTGGTTTAAGGTGACATTTCTCGCTTCCTGTCTTTTGCAATTCCACATAATCACATATTCTGGTTTATGTTTTGATCAAATTTGAATTCTATTTTGGGGGAACATTTTGTTACTCTTATGGGGTCATCATATTAATATAAGACTAGCAACCCAGAATTTAAAGAAGAAAAAAATTCAGGTAAAAAGAAGACTAGGTCTACAGTTATAAAACGAATCAAGAAATCTTTCGGGGAAGTTAAAAAGAAGAGAGACAAAGAAAGATTCATTGTGTCTGCCTTTGTTACCCCTGAGTCCAGAACTGTGCAGGACGGCAACCTCTGAGACATATTTTCACCATGTCATCTCTCACCAAGACAACCCAAGGCTAGGCTGGGGCTTTAGCTCAGTAGCACCATGCCTGCCTTGCAAGCACAAGGTCCTGAGTTTGGTCCCCAGTAGCCCCCCTCAAAAAAAAAAAAAAAAAGACAACCCAAGGCTGAATCTCAAGTTGTAAACCCCAGTGCCACAGGTACTTCTGGTTTAAGACATGTCATTATGGCTCTTTGTTTGTTTGATTTTGTTTTGTTTTTGTTTTTTGAAACAGGGTCTCACTATGTAGCCTAGGCTGGTCTCGAACCTGTGGTAATCCTCCTGCCTCAGCCTCCCAAGAGCTGGGATTACAGGTATGCACTACCACACCCAGCTTCTGGCTCTTTTAAAAAGCAATATGGGGAAAAAGCAATGGTGAGAATAGCTTTGACTAGCCTTGCTGTTGTTGTGGACTAACTATGGAGACAAGCAGTGATTGGGCCAGGGATTTAGCTCACTGGTTCCGGCGCCTGCCTCGAGAAGTGCAAGGTCCCGAGTTCGATCCCCGGTACCAAAAAAAACCACAACAAAGCAGTGACACTAAGTGACAGGTTACCAGGAATGCTTAAATTTGTGCTGCTAAATTGATCACTTTCAATGGTCTAAGAAAAGTCAATCTGGAGTTGTTTGTGTTGTATTCATTCTTCTGTTTGCTTATAGTTAAGTAAAAATAAAAACAGCAAATGATTCAGACCTCCCATTTGATTACAAATTAATTTATAGTGGTGTACATCTGTAATCTCAGCACTCAGGAGACTGAGACAAGAGAATCACTGTGAGTTCCAGGTCAGTCTGGGCTACATAGTGAATTCAAGGCCAGCCTGAACTGCAAAGTGAGACAATGTCCCACCCCCCCAAAAAAATGCAGGCTGGCCTTGGCAGAGTGATGCATGCCTGTAGTCAGAACTACTTGGGAGGCTAAGGCAGGAAGATTTCAAGTTCGAGGCCAGCCTGGGCAACGTAGTAAACTTTGTCTCAAAATAAAAATGAAAAATAAAAATGGCTGGATGTTTAGTGCAGTTGTAGAGTAACCTTGGGTTCAATCCCTACTATCACACACACATAGAAATAATCCATATAGACTTTAGAATGATTTTGTTGATATATACAAATAGCATATTGGCTTTTGATGTCTAGGATTTGCTTCAAAACAACCCAGTGGAAGTTGTGAGACCCTATAGCTGAAATAAGGCTGACTGTATGTTGATGATGGTTGCAGAAGAATAGTAGGTTTCAGAAGGGTTCAATTTCCTGTATTTTACATATGTTTGGATTTTTTACTAGTTCAGATACTAGGACATAGCGTGCCAGTCCTGAAGTGAATGGCCATCTAGGGAAGGACTTTAGGACAACAGCACTACCACCTACAGCCACAAGCTGGCTCTAAAACTCAAAAGTGGCTTCTCTCTAGGGCAGACTTCCATAATCCAAAGTTGTGGAAAATGACAGGACAGGCTTGCAATTATTTCACATCATGAAATGCGACTGCCTAGCTTTTGCTATCTAGTAGTCCCTTAGGCAGAAAGCCTAATATAGGCAGAATGCCCCCAGGCTCCAGCTTCTGGAACCCAAAATCTAACAGTCATCGTTAACCTCTTCTTACCTACCCCCACTGCCATGCCTAGACCTTCATCTTGTAAATATCTTTTGATTTCACCTACTTTGCTCTACTTTCTTCAGAGGGTCCACCTGGTGCAAACCCCAACTGTCCCTTCTAGACAATTCTGTGTCTTCCTCATTTACCTTCAGAATAAAATCCATTCTGGATATATCAACCAGAGCCATCTTCTGGAATGCAAATCTGACCATGGCCCTCCCTGTAGCTATAAGACCAGACACCATCTGTTTTGCTTTTGTTTTTTCTTTTCTTTTTTTGGAGACAGGGTCTCACTATGTAGTTCAGGCTGCCTTGAACTCACTGTGTAGCCCAGGGTGGCCTCCAACTCACAGTGATCCTTCTGCCTCTGCCTCCTGTGTGCTGGGATTACAGGTGTGAGCCACCAGTGCGGGCTAAGACCTGATAGCATCTGGCTCTTTGTCTCTCCAACCTTACTCTGCTCTTCACCTTCCATCCCTGGGCTTCAGAAACATTGGGTTCCTTTCTACTCATCAGTACACTGGGGTTATTCCCACCCCCTTATGCACCCTCTTCCGTCTCCCTGGAGTGCTCTTTCCACAGTTCTTCACATGCCTGATTCTTTCACTTTGTTCTATTCAGGGATCCTGGAAAATCTTGTAAAAGCAGGTCCCGGATTTTCCTCAGTGTTGCCCTATGACACAGCTTCCTTCATCTGGGAACAACCAGACTTGACAAACTATCACAGTGGGAGCTCGGCTTGGGTTTTCTATTCCAAGGAGAAAATGTATGTAAGTTACAGGCAGAGAGAAGAAAAACATGAATTCTCCATGTATTTTATGTATGGCTTGTGGCGTGCTTGCTAAACTATTAATGTCTGTTTTGGGGTGTACAGGACACTTATCTCTCACTGTAACATAGATGTCATCCCTCTTGCTTTTTTTCTTTCTTTTGTTTTTTGTGGGGGTTTTTTGATATGGGGGATCAAACTCGGGACCTTGCGCTTATGAGGCAGGTGGTGGAACCACTGAGCTAAATCCCTGGCCCCCCCTTTTTTTTCTTTTGATACAGGGTCTTATTATGTAGTTCACACTGGCCTTGAACTCACAATGATACTCCTGCCTCAGCTCCCAAGTGCAGGGATCACAGGCATGTGCCACCATGGCTAGCCAACTCTTGCTTGTTTTGCGGTCTAATGACAATGAAGGTCACTTCAAAGGTGAAAAGCAGTTGTATCCATTGTACTTGTGGTTTTGCTTGTTCATCCTGAGATGGGGGAAGCTTGAAAATTTTTTAGAACTGTGAAAAGCCCCAATAGTCAAGACAAGAACCTTCTTTACACTGAAGCTAAGAAAATGGTGTGGGTAATATTTGGTCATCATCCATATCATTTGAATAGAAAACAAAGGGACTTTGTTAAACTTCCCTCTTTCAAAAACTAATTCCTAGCCAGGTGCGGTGGTGCAATCCTGTAATTCCAGCACTCTGGAGGCTGAGGCAGAATCATGAAAGCCCAGAGGCAAGTCAGGGCTACATAGTGAGTTTGAGGCTAGCCTGAACTACATAGCAAGACCTCCTCTCAGAAAAACAAAGAAAAACAAAACAAAACAAAAAAACCAAGCAAACAAAAACTAATTCCTCAGTAAAGACTAAATGATCATAATTTTTATTTCATGAGGATAAAAGATAATTTTAGAGATCACATTGCCTCTACTTTTTGACTCCATTATAAAAGCTTTGTGCTGTTTTCTGTCTTGTTTTGTTTTTAGGGCAAGTTCTCAGTTGTAGTTCAAGTTGGCCTTGAACTCACTATGTAGCCCAGGCAGGTCTCAAACTCTTGGCAATCCTCCCGTTTCAGCTGCCTGAATTCTGGAATTATAGGTGTGCGCCACCATGCCTGGCTCATGCTGCCTTCTGAAGAGGTGGTTTTATATGAGAAGAGCATTAAATAGTTTCAATATATGGGGACTGAGAGTGTAGCTCAGTGGTAGAACATTTCCCTAGCATATGTGAGGCTCTGGATTAGATCCCCAGCACCACAAAACAAAAAAAGTTTCAAAAATACAATATAGTATGCATAGGAGTGCAATGTATAGGGGTGGTAGAAATGACTTTCGTTTTACAATGCTGCTTCCTGTCTCAATGATAATACTTGAAAGGAGGCTGGGGGCACAGCTCAGTAGTAGAATATGAAACATGCAAGGCTGTGGGCTCAACCTCCAGCACCAAAAGGGGAAATAAAAGACTTCCAAAAGTTTCAAAAACATTTTTAAAAAGTAATTCAATTTACAGAAAAGCTGTAAAAATAATTCAAAGAATTTCATTTTGCTTTCACCCAGATCATGCATGTTTTCATCATCTTTCTATATAAAAACGGAATATATTTTTTCTGAATCATTTGACAGCAAGCTGCAGAAATACTGTACTGCCCTTTTCTCCTAAGTATTTTAGTGTATATTTTCTAAGAGGATTATTTTACCTAATACTAGCACGATTATCAAAAGTCAGGAAGTAGGGGCCAGGGATTTAGCTCAGTGGTTCCATGGCCTGCCTTGAAAGCTCAAGAACCTGAGTTCGATCCCCGGTCCCCCCCCCCCCCTCAAAAAAAAATCAGGAAGTTGAGGTGGGGATATGACTCCATGGTACAGCATTTGCCTAGAATGTGCAAGTCCCTGGGTTTGATTCTCATCACCACAAAGAATAATAAGTAGAAATTCAGGCAATTAATACTGATGCAATCTAAGCCACAAATTTTATTCAAATTTTACCAACTATCTTTTATAATAATTTTTTTTTTTTTGGCCCACGTTAAAGTTGTCAACTTTGTCACTTCTCTTTAGTCTTTCTTAATTTGGAAGAGCTCCTCAGTCTTTGTCTTTCATGACCTTGACCTAAAAGATTTCACTTTCTTTGAGTTCTGAATTTTTTCACCTGCTGGTCTATAGAACAAGAAAATCCAGCCAGGCAGGTGTGGTGGTGGCCACCTATTATCTCAGCACTTGGGAGGCTGATGTAGAAGCATTTTGACTCCAAGGCCAATTTGGTCTACATAGTGAGACCCTGTCTCAAAAAACAAAAAACAAGAAAAGTCAGATGTGGTGGTGCATGGCTGTAATCTCAGCATTGGAACGTTGAGGCAGGAGGATCACCCTGAGTTTGAGGCCTGCCTGGGCTACATAGATAGATACTGTTTAAAATAATTTTTTTTAAAGGGCCAGGGATTTAGCTCATTGGTCCCACTGCCTTGCAAGTGCAAGGTCCTGAGTTTAATCCGGGAAACAACAATGTATTTCCTTTCATTTTAGCCAAATTCTCTAAAACGAAGTTTTAAGGATGAATGGCCCATTTTCAAAGAGCCTTTTCCTTGACCATATTACTTTAGTGTTTCCCTTTAAAACTTTTTATTTATAGCACCAATTACCTTGCAGGCTTGTTATTTGCTTTCTTATTTGTCGAGATCTTGGTGCCTAGAATATAAATTGGAGGACAGTAGAAACTTTTGCTACCAAATATTCTCCCAGAGCCCAGGACAGTGCCTGACCCTTACTAGATGGTCAATAAATATCTGTCCAATGAATGAATGAATGAGAAATGCCTCTTGGGCTTGACATTTAGACAGGCTTAAAGGCACAGAGCTGAGGAGTGGGTAGGAGAGATTGTTCTCCTGGGAAAACGTCTGCAGGTCCCTTGAGGATGATGCTTGACTGTGCAATGAACGTGGCGAGAATCTGTAGAGATTCTCGCTGAGGCCCAGAGGTCAGTCAGGTCGCTGGTAGTAAAACGCAATGTTGAGGGCCCAGGACCTCAAAGCAATAACGAAATCAGATTTGGGTCTGGACCCTAGCCAACTGCAACCCTCCTAGGCACGCAGACTATTCCATTCCTTCCCTCTACTCCTACCCGCTTTACTTTCCGGCCCTGGTGATCCATTCCGCACCCCAAAGTCGAATTTCACCCACACCCTACTTCCAGGGAACTAGCTGTTTTCTGCACTCTGGAAATCCCTCACCAAACAGACAATTTCTTTGTAAATAATCAGTCTGCCGCCAGGAAGGTTCAGATCTGGAATACCCCAATGAAGCGCTTCGGAAAACATGTGGCTGTCAGATAACCTAGGGACACTCGCCTCTCCACCTTCGGTTCCCTTATCTCCTTGTGCCAAGGCAGTGAGAAGCTAAAAGTATGCAAAAGACGGGAAAAGGAGAGTCCCAGTCTTGGACCTGGGGGCGATCTAAGCCGGCGTGGAGGTGGCAATGGTCTCGGGTGACTAAGTGAGAAGAGTCCTCCTGGACAACACCTGGGCTGCGCGGTTCCCGGTGGGGGTAGCCAGGTAGAGGCCGTGATGCTCCCGGCCAGGGTAGTGTGGGTTTCTGCTCGCCAACCCCGCCTGGACAGTTTCGGCGGTGCGGTACTTGCCGCACACTCTTAGTCGCTGACAGCCCTGCGGGCACAGAGAAGTAGCCTCAACTCAGATCCCGCCCAACTCTGGCTGGAAATACCTCCGGTGGACTAGGGCTGTCCCGGAAACGTTTAGCGTTTTGAGAACATACTGTTCTCGCGTGATTTCGGAGGAGGAGTAGCCCCTAGGTACGTAGTTATCAAGGGAACTGGGCGGTGCCTGGGCGAGCGGGAAGGAGTGCGAGAAGGGTGTTTGCCAGTCTGCAGAGACTTCAAGCGTAAACCTCGTTGAACTTCCAGATCACTGCCCCTGTTCCACACGGTGCCCCTGTACCCGAAGGCCATGGGTCGGATCTCGGGCCTTGTGCCCTCTCGCTTTCTGACGCTCCTGGCGCACCTGGTAGTCGTTATCACCTTATTCTGGTCCCGGGTAAGACGCACCGATCCCCGCCAGCGGCTGGCTTTTCCACCTCTTTGAAATCCCAGGGTAACCCCACCCCTCCCCCAGGTTTTATCCCCTCGGGTCCTCTCATTCCGGGTCGCCCCTAGCCATGCCCTACAGCCCTCTCCTCTTTTACTTCTTTTTCTTTCTGCCCTGTTCCCCAGGACAGCAACATCCTGGCTTGCCTGCCTCTCAGGTTCACCCCTGAGGAGTATAAGAAGCAAGACATTCTGTGAGCTCTTGGGGCAGAGGGTTTGAACGAGGAGGTGGTGGGAAGGAAGGGTCTTCCAAATCCAGAGAGCCTGATCCAATCCCTTTCTTCTCTGCAGGCTGTTAACAGCACTTTCTGTCACCCTGGGCCTCTTTGCAGTGGAGCTGGCCGGTTTCCTCTCAGGAGTTTCCATGTTCAACAGCACTCAGAGTCTCATCTGTATCCTTCCTGCCTGTCTACCTTTCCCGCACCACCTATTTGCATCATGACTCCCTTCAGCCATTCAACTAGTCCTTTCTGGCACAAAGTCTCTGTCCTAGCCGGCAAACAAAATCAGTTCAGAGATCTCAGGCAGTGTGGGGGATTTAATACAATCTTCAGACATTTAAACCCTGCTAGGCACTGGGCACTGGAGACACCCAGATGTCTTCAAAACAGCTTTCTCCTTTGAGGACCAAGCAGACACAGACACACATTATCCATAAGTCAATCTGATAAACACCATGCTATAAGAGTGTGTAAAAATATAAAGCACTATGAGAACTCAAGAGAGACTAAGGAGGTGAGGCACATAGATCAGAGAAGGCTTCTAAATTTTGAGTTGGGGACTAGGAGAACCAGGGCACCAGAGTGTGATTCCAGCAGAGTGTATTAAGTCTCTGTCTGCGTTCCTGTGTGGCCTGGGGTAGGTGAGGAGGCTACCTTGCTTCACCCCAAGGGTCCAGTATGGCCCTTGGATATGGGGGGAGGCCCATCTGAACCAGCTCAGCTCTGGCTTCTACTCACATGATTGTCCTAAAACTCAGATGACAAGGCTGCTGCTGATTCTGGCCCTTGCAGTATGGTGAGAGGGCAAAAGACAAGCCAGATGCCAACCCTACCACTGGTCTTTTCAGGCCCATCATTACTTGTGGATCCAAAGACTTTCCTTCACTCTGGTATGTTTCAAGCCATCGGGGCTCACTGTAGTGCTTCTGTGGCCCTATCCTTCTTCATATTCGAGCGCTGGGAGTGTACTACGTACTGGTACATTTTTGCCTTCTGCAGGTGCGGTAGCACTCATTATCTGGGAATGGGGAGGGAAGGTTTACCCCAAATCTGAAGGTTTCCCCATCCAGCCCTTTTTCCCTCCGTGTGTGAGATACCAGATCTCCCCTCATCGCACTTCCCTGTACTCTAGAGTTGGGGGTCTCTAGTCTGGAAATTTGGGTATTTATATTGGAAGAGGCTCTGAATCCATCACCTACCTCCCACAGTGCCCTCCCAGCTGTCACTGAAATGGCATTATTCGTCGCTGTTTTGGGGCTGAAAAAGAAACCTTTCTGATCATCTTCATGGGAGGAAGGTAGGGACGAAGACTGGAGGAACCAGGGGCCACTTACTGTTCTGGAAGAAGGAAGGCATAGGCTTCGATCTTCGCCCATTTGTTCTCCACCCCCGTCCTGGCTCGAGACTGCTTGTGGTAGAGGGTGGTGTTCTTGGGGTGATTATCTCTTGAATTTGGGATTAGCGTTTTACTTAAGTTTTATAATAAAATATATTTTATAGTAAGAACAAGCCTTACACTTTCACGAGACAATTAGGGTGACCAAACTGCTGGAGAAAAGAAAGACTGTTTTGCGGCTCTCCCGACCGTAAAATAATCTGTATCGCTTCTATTTTGATTTTTCCGTAGATGGCGGTGGAAGAAAGTGGGCGGGGATATGTAAATAAGGCTGCGCCTAGCACGACGTGAGCGAGGCATCCTGGGAAGGAATTTGTTTCTCCATTTTTGGCAGCTGAGTGGAAAATAAATTATTTTAAAGGTTTACGAATAAATGGTGCATTAGAGATGGAAGAACGCTAAGTGACTGAGTTGTTCAGACTAACACGTAATATAATCACCCTATCTTTTAGTGGAATCTTTTCTACTGAGTCGGGAGCAGCAGCACTTTTACTTTATCGTCAGGTGGGATAATCCTTACCTGTTTCTCCGTTTGGAGAACAGCTAGAATATGATGATTGGAGTATGCATGATGCGTGATTAACGTTTATGCGTAATCAGGGCTTGCAACACTCTGATTGCTCCTATCTGATTCTTTCTGACGATCTATTTTACTTTTTTTCTTTTTTAATTTTTTAAATGTGATATACAAACAGACTTACGAGAATTTTGTGTTTTTTTTATATTTTACGGTTATGTTTCTGGCTGTATTGAGGTGGACTGCGTAGTTTTTTTTTTTTTTTTTAGTGTTGGGAATCGAACTCAGATCCTTGTGCTTGCAAGATGGGTGACGAAACCGTTGGTTTACATCCCTGGCCCCAATTATCATTACGGGAAGAGGGGTGGTTTTTTTTTTTGTTTTTTTTTCAGAGAGGTACTTCTTCCTGTGGTGGTTGGTACCCATACCTAGAAACCTGACAGAACCAAGGTTTTAGTAGTCTGAGGAGAACACTTTCACTCGTGCGTGTCAGTGTTGGGAGAAGTTTAGAGGAAAGTATTTGATACACCTACACAGGAGTAAACGTTATGCAAACAAATAACAAGAGAGAGATCTGTGTTTTGCCATTTAGATAAATATTCTCAGATTCAGTGTGTGTTCGGAAGGTTCTCAGTACTGTATTTTTCAGCTGTGAATTTGGAGCCAAGGCCATTTCAATGGCCTTTTCATTAGCAAAAAAATAACATGTTTTCTGGCGGTCCCTTACACATAACACTACATATGTGTAGTCTTCATCTATCCATCTTATTATGATACCCCTTCATCCTTAGCGTTCAGTGAATACTTAACTGTTCCTTTACTATACAGACCACTGTAATAGGTACTGAGGGAATAGATCTGGATATGACCCTTACTGAGTTTTGCTCATTACAGATCTTTGGACAGAGACGGAAAAGAAACAATTTCCAGTACACCCAGAGTAATTTAATTGTGCAAATTGTGGTAAATGCTTTAAGCGACTTAAAGGTGTCATGGAGTAGGGAGTAATTTGCCCAAGCTGCTTCCAAAAGAGC
>NW_004624786.1:10676628-10741018 GCF_000247695.1 Heterocephalus glaber | reverse complement strand
TCTCTCGAATGACCAGTGATGTTGAACATTTTTTCATATGTTTATTTGCTGCTTTTACTTCTTTGTCTGAGAAATGTCTGTTCATTTCAGATGCAGGCAGGTAATCTTGCTGGCCACAGTTAATGCCTTGATAGGGAAAGTCTTCTACTGTTGCAGTCTACCCTTTACCCCCACCCAGGAGTGCTCCTACTCACTTGGGAAAGCTGGCTTCCAAGAACTTTGTGGGCTGATTGTGGATTTTTGGAGGCGGAGGGTGGGTACCAGGGATCAAACTTGGGCCCTTGCGCCTGCCGAGGTGGAGGAACACCTGAACTAAATTCTGGACTCTGTGTGCTGATTGTTAAACAGGGCTTTTAAAAATTAAATGAGCCAGGTGTGGTGGCCCATGCCTATAATCCCACCCCTCAACAGCTGAGGCAGGAGGATAACTACAAGTTTGAGATGAGCCTGGTCTACATGGTGAGTTCAAGACCAGCTTGAACTACATGGTGAGACCTTCTCTAATAAATAAATAATAGCTGGGCATTGTGATGCAGGTCTGTAATCCCAGCATTCTGGGAGGCTGAGGCAGGAGGATAGCAAGTTCTGCCACATCCTGGAAAATTTAGGGACTTAGACCCTGTCAAGAAAAAAAAAAAAAAGAAAGAAAGGAAAAGAAAAAACCTGGGGATATAGCTCAGTATGAAGGCCCTGGGTTCAATACCCAGTACTGCACAATCAGTCAATCAATTGCTGATCACACACCTATAATCCCAGCTACTGGAGAAACTGAGGCAGGAGGATCACAAGTTCAAGACTAGCCTGGGCAACTTAGACTGTTTCAAAAAAATTAAATGATGTAAACTTACAGTTAAGTTTTATTTAAACTGGAGGTGCAGCTCAGTGGTAGAGTTCATATGTAGTACTTTATGCTTGAGGCCCCGAGTTCAATCCCCAACACCAAAAACTTTTTTATTTTGAGACAGAGTCTCACTATGTAGCCCAGGCTTGACTGTTGGAGGCTGAGGCAGAGGATCACAAGTTTGAGCCCAGCCTGGGAAACTCAGCAAGACTCTGTCTCAAAATAAAAAATATTAAATAGTTTAGGGATGTAGCTCAGTGAGAAGACCTGGGGCTCAATCCCCAATACTGAGGGGAAAAATATGTCTGTTAACTGTTACATTGTGAATGACACAATCAAAATAATTTTCTCAGGATTTGAAAACTATTATCAGATTCAAGATTCAAAAAGAAGTCACTCAATCACTGAGGAACCAGTGAAGTTTCAATTTGTACCTTCACACTTTTTTTTTTGTCTTACTCATCCCTGTAAGTAAAAAATAGCCAATATTCCTGTTAGAATTACACTTATAATCAGGAAACAACTCTATTTCTGAAATCAGACACAAGGGTGGGGTGTACAGTAGAGAATACTGTACATTGGCTGGGCATAGTGATGCACATCTGTAATTCCAGCACTTATGGAAGTTGAGGCAGGAGAATCACCAGCTTGAATTCTTCCTGGCCAATTTAGGGAGGCCCTGTCTCAATAATCAATCAATCAATAAATAAATCATTAAGAGTTGGAGATATAGCTGACTGGTAGAGCACCACTGGGTTCAATCTACCAGTACTAAAAATATTACAAATTCTATTAATCATAAATCCTGTGCCATATACTTTATAAAAGTAGATTTTTATATCTATATATTTCCTTCTTTTGGGGGGAGAGGTGGTTGTTAAAATATCTACCAACACATACCTGCTCTGCCATCCCAAGAAACTACTACTCACTAATGGCCTTCTTGTTCCCAAATCCAGAGTTACTTCTCAGAATTGAGCTTGATTTCTTTTCAGCATTTTGTATGTTGACCAGTCCCCTTCCTGTTATGGATTGTATCTAAATGTCCCCCTAAAGCCTCATATGCTCATAAGTGGGGCTTTTCAGACATGGTGGGTATAAGGTGTGTGAACATGGATTAAGAGTGTGATATCTGGATTAGTCCCCTAAATGGATTAGCATAGTTCCAGTGTGGCTGAATGGATTGTGGAAGCCCCATCCTGGGTGTGGGTGGGACCAATCAATCAGCTTGTAGCTTGAGGGAATAAAAAGGGACAGGAAGGAGGCAGGCTGGCTGCTTCCTGCCTACCCTGCCATGGACTGTTTCTCCTCTGCATGCCAAAACCTCTACAAACTGTGGGCTAAAATGAACCTCCCCTCTTTTAACTTGTGGGTGTTGGTTATTTTGTCCCAGCAATAAATAAGACAGCTCTTTTTATTTATTTTTTCCCCTGTATTGGAGATTGAACCCAGGGGTTGAAGCATGCTAAGTAAACTCTGCCACTGAGCCATACCCGAGCCCCACTCCACTTTTTTGAGCTTTTTCTTCCTTTGCTTTGGGAACAGTGGTTGCCTTCCACTGTTCTGGCTGCTTCTCAAAATCATTCAGTAAATATTTATTTGTTTAAAAAAGTCTGTGTCAGTTCCTGAGTATCTAATACTGTACTGGTCTTTTTCCTACACTTGCCTCTTAAGAGTTGATGATCTCTAACCTCCTTGCCTAACTTCATCTCTCTCTGTCTCTCTCTCTCTTTTTTTTTTTTTCAGACAGGGTCTCACTAGCCAGTTCAGGCTGGCCTTGAACTCTGGGCTGCCCTCAAACTCCCTGCAATCCTCCTCCCTCAGCCCCTACAGTGCCAGGATTACAGATGCACCACCATGCCTGGCTTTTACTTCATCTCTTATCTATTTCTGTGCTGAGGATGGAACCCAAGCCTCCACACGCCAGGCAGTTGCTCTAGCACTGAGCTACATCCCCAGTCCCACCCCACCTCTTGTCTTCTACCACCTCCTAAACACTACTGGTTTCCAAATCTCTGCTGTATGATTATGGAGCAAATTTTGGAGCTAGATAGCCTGCCAGGTTCCCAGTGCAGTTCTCCTTCTTGGCTCCATCCTGGGCAACAGGACACTATCTCTCTGCCTCGGTTCCCTCATCTGTACTCCAGAAGTAGTTACCACAAACACCTAGCTATCTGTCTTGGTCAACACCATAGGCTTTGCCAATTAACATCAGGAAGAGGTTTTCACTTTATTGTGAAATTTGTGACATTCTGGATATGAGGACTGGCTATAGTATTTTAGACCCTCACTATTACAAGTCCTCACTTATCACTGAGCCCTGAGTTATGTATGGCCTGAGTCCTCTCTCTATGATTCCTTCCAGGGCGTTACAAGTCTGCCTCCAAGGGTTCTGGATCTGCCTCTGATGACCTTTTACTTCAAGGTTCAGGGCCATCATCCAGCTTAAAGAGCAGTCATATGAACCGTATTCAACTTGTTTGCTAATTTTCTGTAATAAATGCCTGTGTGTTGCTGGGAGTGGTGGCATATGCCTGTAATCCAGTACCCTGGGAGTCTGAGGCAGGAGAATTGAAATTTTGAGGCCAGCCTGGGCAATTTAGTGACTTATTGAGACCCTGTCTCAAAGTAGAAAGTAAGAAAAGGCTGGAGATGTAGCTTAGCATGAAGGCCCTGGGTTCAATCCTTGATACAAACAAAAATAAATAAAAACATACCTGTAGGTGAGCAGCATTCTCCTTCAGCTAATGTGTGTGTGTGGGTGGGGGGGTACTGAGGATTGAACCTGGGTCTTGCACCTAACTTTACCAAGCAGTGGGGGTGTGGTGAGGTGAGCTACAGGCTCAGGTCAGTTCACAGCAGTATCTCACAGGATAACTGAGAGGATTAACTGAGATAATCAAGGTGTTTGTGGACAGAAGTAGCAGGGCATCTGGCCTATGGTAACTGCTCAGTGCCTTTTCCCTGGGTTGACTTGGATCCAGGGACTCTCCTGACATGTTGGATATGTGTTGTTTTTGCCTGTTTAGCATCCATTGTTTTTCTGGTAATGGCACCCTCGTTTTCACTGGGGAGGCCCTTACCTGCTCTAGGTCCTGCGGTTGCCAGACACTCCCTCCATCCCATCAGCTGCTCTGCTTCCAGGATGGTCTCCTGGCCCACGCCTGTATGAGAATCCCTTTGCCCCTCCATAGTGATTAGTCCAGGACTTCTGAGAGATAAATCCTACTGTAAACTACATGGTTAAAACAGTAGTGCAGCTGCATGATTATACAGGCCAATGTGGATCACCAGTAAGTCCAGAAATAGGACTAAATACAGAGGATCTAGTGGATGAGAAGGATCACACTTAAAAGTAAGCAGGGAACTTCTGTATATATACCCAAAAGAATCTAAAGCAAGCACTCCAACAGATATTTGTATACCCATGTTGTTAGCAGGATCAGTCACAAGAGCCAACAGGGAAAGCAAACCATGTGTTCTTCAAGGGTGCACAGGTCAACAAAAATGTGGCTTATTGGCCAGGCATGATGGCGCACGCCTGTGATCCCAGCACTGGAGAGGCTGAGGCAGGAAAATCACCACAAGTTTGGGGCCAGCCTGGGCTACATAGCGAGACCCTGTCTCCAAAAAAAAAGTGGCTTATACGTACAAGGGATATTATGGGCTTTGGAAGGAAGCAGATCCTATAGGAGTAGGGGATGGAGAGAGAGTGGATGATAAGTACAGGGTTGCGTGGGATTCAAAGGTAACTTCAGATGTCCCTAGCACACTAGGATAAATATGGTTGACAACAATGCATCAACTATATCAAAACGGTTACCAGAGAGGATTTCCAATACCAACAGTAGACCCCTGAGGTGATACATATGGCAGTTACCCTGATCTGTTTATTATACATTGTATACATGTCAATCCAGACTCCATAAACATATAATTACTGTGTATCGATTAAAAATAAAAATATACTACACTTGATCTTAGCCAAAAGGCCGAGAAGCGATAAAAATAAAAATATAAATTGGGTGTGGTGGTGCATGCCTGTAATCCCAACACTCCGGAGGCCGAGGCAGGAGGATTGCAGTGAGTTTGAGGCAAGCCTGGATTACATAGTGAGTTCAAGGCCAGACTGGACTACATAGCAAGACTGTCTCAAAAAACCAAAACCAGGGCTGGGGATTCAGCTCAGTGCTGCCATGCCTGCCTCAAAAGCCCAAGGTCCTGAGTTGGATCCCTGGTAGCAAAATAAATAAATAATAAATAAATAAATAAATAAATTTAGAGTGAGAAAAATATTTATAAGTATGGTGACAAAACACAGAAACCACAAAAGAAAATATTGACACATTTTAAATGTTTATTAAAAATGTAGGGCTGGAGGTGTAACTCAGTGGTAGGGCACATGCTTAAAATGTACAAGGTCCTGGGGTCAATCCCCAGTGCCTAAATAAATAAATAAATAAATAAGTAAAACTATGCATGGGAAAAAAAAAAAGTTGAAAGACAATAAGCTAGCGGGGTGAGGGTGTAGTTCAGCAGTGCCGTGCCGGCTTGTCAAAGTCCTGAGTTCGATCCCCAGTACCAGGAAAAAAAAAAAAGATGATAAGCTAGGGAAAATGTTTGTAATTCATTTTGTATAGCATGGGCTAATTTGACACATAAAAATCTCGTAGAAATCTGTGAGAAAATACCAACAATCCAATAAAAACATGCAAAAATTTCCACAGATATCTCACAGATAAGGAAATAAAGAGCTGAGATGGGCTGGGGATTTAGCTCAGTGGTTCTGGCGCCTGCCTTGCAAGCTTAAGGTCCCGAGTTCGATCTCTGGTACCAAAAAAAAAAATCAGAAGTTAAAGAGCTGAGAAACATGAAAAGACGCCAAACCTCATTCACCGTAGGAGAAATGGAAATCTTTTTGAACTCAGTGTATTTGTGATGAGCCAAAAGTTCTACACTATGGGAGAAGACATGGGTGAACAGGCCTCACCTGTTTATTGATGGAGTAAAAATCTAGTCGCACAGCTGGGCATGGTGCCATATTCTGGAAGGCTAAGGCAGGAGGACTGCAAGGTTGAGCTTAGTCTGAGCCATTTAGTGACTTAGCAGGGCCCTGTTTCAAAATAACAAACAAATAAATTTTTTAAAAGGGCTGGGAATGTAGCTCAGTGCAAAGGCCCTAGGTTCAATCTCTAGTACTGCAAACAAACAAACAAAATTGGTTACACACCCATCAAAATCACAACCAAAATTACAAACATCCGTACTCTTGGGCCTAGGATTTTCATAACTAGGAATTAACCGTATGTATTTGTATATAGGTTAAGTGTGAATGTGTAGATTATTCTTTGTAGCTTTGCTCATTTTGGCAAAAGGTCAAAACCACCTATATGACTTTCTACTGAGAACTGGTTAGATTATGATACAACCATGCACTGGATGGAATACTAGGAAACCAGCAAAAAGTGGATTCTGTGCACTGTAATGGGACACGCTCAAGATATGTTAGATGGCAAAAGCCAGGTGCAGAACAGTGCATATAGTTTGCTTACATCAGTGTAAAAAGGTGGAAAACTAGCAAGGTGAAGTGGTACAAGCCTGTAATCCCAGCTACTCTATAGTCTGATGCAGGAGGATCGCAAGTGTGAGGCCGGCTTGGGCAATTTAGCATGACCTGTCTCAAAACAAAATAAAAAAGGCCTAGGGCTAGGGATTTAGCTCAGTGGTTCCGGCGCCTGCCTTGAAAGCGCAAGGTCCCGAGTTCGATCCCCGGTGCCAAAAAAAAAAAAAGAAAGGCCTATGAAGAAAATTTAAAGGCGGTGGGGGGGGGGGCGGCAAAGATGTAACTCAGTGGTTCCAGTGCCTGTCTGGCAAGCACAAGGTCCTGAGTTCGATCTCCAGTACCATAAATAAATAAATAAATAAAGGCCTGGGGATATAGTTCATTGCTCCCTGGGTTCAAGCCCTAGTACTGAAAAAAAGAAAAATCAAAGTGGAAAATTACAAACATGACGTTTTATATATGCGAGGAACATCTCTGGAAAGGAGCACAGGCAACTGGGAGAGTCAGATGCTGTAAGGAAGACGGCATGGCTGGGATACAGGGAGAGAGACTTTCTCTTTTGAACTGTGTCCCCACCCAGTGCTGGGCCTCGAACCCTGGGTCTTGCTAAATTTGGCCAGGCTGGTCCTGCCTTAGTCTCATAGTTAGCTGGTATTATAGGCCTGTGCCATTGTGCCTAGTTTACATGTTCTTTTGAACTTTGGGCATTTTGAACATAAATTTTAAAAATATAGAAACTATAGCTTTTTTTTTGTACCGGGGATCAAACTTGGGACCTTGGGCTTGCAAGGCAAGGAGTGGAACCACTGAGCTAAATCCCTGCCCCTGGTTTAAATCTTGATCATTAAGTTCATCACAGCAAAGACACACCGTGTTTTAACAATCTCTTCCTGTGTATTATTGTAGCTTCTGAAGCTAGCACAATGCCTGGCTTTGTAGAATGAAAAAGCCCTCATTTTTTTGTTTTTTTTTTATTTGTTTTTGTTTTTGTTTTTGGTATCGGGAATCAAACTCAGGTCCTTGTGCTTTTGAGGCAGACACTGGAACCACTGAGCTAAATCCCCGGCCCTTATTTGTTTTTTGAGACAGGGTCTCACTACATAGTTCAGGCAGCCTGAAACTCACTATGTAGCCCAGGCTGGCCTTGAACTCACGGCAATCCTTCAGCCTCTGCCTCCCGAGTGCTGGGATTACGGCATGCACCCCACCCCCCGAAAAAGCCCTCATTTAACAGATAAGGAAAATGAACCCCAGGGAGAAAGCTCCATGTAGAGTGGAAGAACTGGAACTAGAACCCCAAGTCTCCTGGCTGCCAGGCCAAATCAGCTGACTCAATTCAACACGTGTTTATTGACCATGTACTACGAGTCAGACTCTGGGCACAGCACACAATATGGAGAGAAATAAAGAAGGTATGGATTCTTGATAGCCATATTGTTTGGAGGGGGATTTCCTACTCCCTTCAGACAAGCTTGCTGTAAGCCGTGTGAATCTCTAATGAATGGTGATTGGAAAGCCAGGGTTTGGGACCATGAGGCCTCCCGGGCTCCCTGTCCCAGAAGACTGATCCACCTCGGTCTTATCCTGTGTACGCCAGGGCTCTGGGATATGGCACATCACTGTTCACACTAGGCCTGGTTTACTGTAGTGACATGAGCTGACTCCCTGTCCCAACTCATGGCAATTGGTCAAATCTTCACCAGCCCAAGCAGGGCTGCCCTCCCTGAGCACTGGGCACACAGGTCATGCCCAAGTCTATCTCTCCCAAACAGGTGACTGAGAGTAAACCAGTAACAATCCATCTGCCTGCTAGGTTCTCTTTTACATATTTTAGAGTTTGTTTTAAATTTTTAAAATTTCTTTTGTAGTGCTGGTCAAAGCCAAGGCTTCATGCATTAGGCAAATGGGGTACCACTGAGCTATATTCCTAGCTTTTTCTAAAGATCTTTTTTGGTTGTTTCTCTCTCTCTCTCTCTCTCTCTCTCTCTCTCTCTCTCTCTCTCTTTCTCTCTCTTTTTTGATACCGGGGAGGTTGTTCTCTTTTAAAATATTCCTGAGACAATCACTCACAATCATTTGTTATATATTTTCCTCCCTTATTCCTGGCATGGGTTTGGTACTTGCATAGGGAGAACTATACATATTAAAAAGATACCAATGGGTTGGGGATGTAGATCAGAGGGGCCAAACCTGCCCGCCAAGCACAAGGTCCTGAGTTCGATCCCCATACCCCCTCCAAAAGATATCACTTTATGTATATCATACTTTAGTGCAAAAAGATTTTGTGACCAAGAGATAAAGGGAAGGAGAAGAGAGGGGAGAGGGGAAAGGGGACATAAAAAGAATTAGGAAAGCATGGACATGTGTGCACTGGAGTGAGCACACATGTGTGCACCGGCATATGTATGGGGACAAGCACTTGAGAGTGTGCCTGAGGTATGGGCTGGTGTGGTGGCGCACACCTGTAATCCCAGCACTCAGGAGACTGAGGCAGAGCTGCCATAAGTTTGAGGTCAGCCTGGGCTACATAGTGAGTTCAAGGCCAGCCTGCACTAAGTGAGATCCTGTCTCAAAAAAAAAAAATGTGTGGGGCCGGGAATCTAGCTCACTGGTTCTGCTGCCTGCCTCGAAAGCGGAAGGACCTGAGTTCGATCCCTGGTACCAAAAAAAAAAAAGAAAGAAAGAAAAAAGAAATGTGTTATGTACATGTACCAACACCCATGATGAGTGTAATAATGTATTGCAAACATGTACTAATAAAAAATTTTTTTAAAATACTTCAAAAAGGAAGATTTAGGGGATTTAGCTCAGTGGCACTGCACCTGCCTTGCAAGCGCAAGGTCCTAAGTTCGATCCCTGGTACTGGGGGACAAAAAAAAGATTTTTCAAAAGAAATACCATTCTGCTGGGGATTTAACTCAGTGATTTCGATGCCTGCTGCACAAACGCAAGGACCTGAGTTCAATCTCCAGTACAAAAAAAAAAAAAGAAAAAAGAAATAAAAGAAATACCATTCTGTATGTGAAAAAGTTTATTAAACAAAACAAGGGCCCCTCCAGGCATCTCTCTAAGCCTAGGTTTCCCCAAATATAAAGTCAAGATAATATCTATCTCATTCATTTTTTTTGAAGCAAAACATTTATTGGTACATTTTAGATATACATAATGATAACAATCATCATAGGGAATATGCAGCTATACATGATATATACTGCCTACCTCATTCATAAGAGCACTGTAACAGCAAGAAAATTGGATACCTAAAAGCTCATTCTTTTTTTCTTTTTTTTAAAGCTCATTCTTGAGAAAATTGTTAAAATGGATTGTAGTAAGACTTCTAGCTAGCTGGGCGTGGTGGCGCATGCATGCCTATAATCCCAGCACTCAGGAAGCTGAGGCAGGAGTGTGGCTTTTAGGCCAGCCTAGGCTATATGGTGGGGTTTTTTTTGTTGTTTTTGCTGTTTTTTTGGTACCGGGGATGGAACTCGGGTCCTTGCGCTTGCATAGCAGGCATCGAAACCACTGAGCTAAATCCCTGGCCCTATATAGTGAGTTTAAGGCCAGCTTGAACTACATAGTAAAACACTGTCTCAAAAACCAAAAAAAAAAAAAAAAAAAAGACTTCTAGCTAAATAGGTGCTTGGCTCCAGAGAAAGCCTACCACTGAGTGACATTCTGGTGGCCACCCAAGAAATGGCTTTCTCTTTCCCATAGAAAAGCCAAAAGAAAATGAATGTTCCTCTGCCTGTCCTGCCACCCCCTCTTCTCCCACTGGACCTGGGCCTGGGCCTCTTGGTGGCTCTTTAGTGAATAAGAACAGAGAGCCAAGAACTAGCAGATATCAGAGGAAAGTCTCCAAGAATGAAAGAGATCCCTCCCATACATTAAAAAGAAAGAGGGGCCAGAGATTTAGCTCAGTGGTTTCGCTGCCTGCTGCCCAAGCTCAAGGACCTGAGTTCGATCTCCAGTACCAAAAAAAAAAGAGAGAAAGAAAAGGGAAAGAAAAGAAAAATAATCGAGGACTCCAGGCAATCCAGGTAAAGCATTTGGCACACATAAGGCCCTGAATGTTTCCCTTTTGTTGTGGAGCCCAAAGCTTGACTGGTAGCACAGAAGGACCCATCTCAACCACAGAGCTGCTCAGAGGTCACAAGATTTGAACTGGTGATTTTGCTGGCAGTGGACTTCACTTCCAAGCCCCCATCTGGGCACACTTTGTCTGCTCCTAGTAATTAGAAGGTCTTTTTACGAGCTGCGATGATACATAAGGTCCTTGAAATTAATTACCAGTTCTGTCAGGTTTGACTCATGAGGATGGAGCAAGTCCATGAGTCAGTGGGGGAATGACCCAGCCTCCTGCCCTAACTTCTAAAACAGCAGTTGAGCAGTTGTCTGGAGAGGAGAAGACAAACCCCGCCTTCTCTAGTCGCCTGCCTCAGAACCCCAGGAGGTGCCTGTTGAGAATGAACCTCAGGCCTTGGGGAGCAGGGGTAGAAGCTCAACCACCATCCCTAAGCAGTTACATGTGGAAGCCACTGTCACAGTTATGCCAATACACTACTTTCTACAGTTCAGCTCCCCCTATGTTTTGGGCCTTTGTTCTGCTTTCAGAAAACATTCTCTTACTTATTTCCAGGTGAACTCTCAGTCATCACACCTCACCCCTTCTCCCTCATCCCCCATTGATCTAAATTTGAAGATTCTTAGCAGGGCAGCCAGGTGGGATGGGAGGGGCTGCTCAGAGGTGAGAGACCTCTCTGAGTGGATCCTCCTGGGTCCCCACTTCCAGGGCTCCTCTATGGCCTTGTTTCTACTGTGCTAATGCGTTCGCCAGGATTCACTGGCAAAAGCAAGTGCCAGCTTTCCAGGGCACACCCAATGGCCTGGGCTCTCCAGATGTATTTGGGGCTCAGTCTTCCCAACATTCCGTGAATTTGGCCAGAAAAATGGGGATCAGCCCTCAAGCAGAGTCTATAGACTTGCCTGGCTCCCCTACTAGGGTCCCTCCAGGTAGAGTAGGGCGTTGGGGCAGGTGGGAGGACTCTGCCTGTTCCTGTTACCTGCTTCCACTCTCCCTATCTTATACCCAGACACTGGCGTTCTGTTGAACTTACAAGCCTGGGTTTGGCATATTTATTCTCTGATTAGAAAGTAGAATGGTAGTGTAAGGTCCTGAGTTCAATCCCCTGTACAAAAAAAAAAAAAGAAAGAATGGTTTCAGGGACAAAAAGGAAGAGCCAGCTCCCCACAGTGTGACCCAAGACCCCCCATGGAAGCTGCTCTTCCTTTTCACACAGGCCAAGCCAGCACATACATCTGTGTCAGTCTGTGTCAGCACGCAAGGAGTAGGGAGGTGGCTGCTCCTAGGAGGGGGAAGAAGCTGAGAGCATTTTATCTTAGATCGGGCTGAATCCCCACACCCAGCACACATTGCCTGCTCACTCACCTCCCCCAGATAGCTGGGAAATGACACCTCTGGTGACAGAGCTGGTCCCTGGGCTTCTGCCCCTGGAGGGGGGTGGGGCACTGCAGTGGAGGAGGACTCACACCCTGAGGCTCTGGGAGGCCAGAGTAGGGGAGGGAGAAAGCCAGCTCCTGTTTGTCTCAGAGATAAGTCTACCCACTTCCAAGGATGTAGTGAGCACTCCCCATGCCTCCTTCACACCCCGCCCCCCCATAGTTTACTGGTCCCATCTTGCCTGAGAAGCTGGGTGGGAGTATGTTCGGCTGCTGGGTCCCTTTAAAGCACCTAAATGGAAAATAGTCAGGGATGGACCAGACCTAGGACAATCTACTACTGTACCGTGTCATCCAGATCATGCCATTTATTCTTATTATTACATTTTGGTTTTATTGAGACAGGGCCTCACTATGTAGCCAAGGCTGGCCTCAAACTCGTGGTAATCCTCCTGGCTCAGCTTCCCTTGTACAGGGATCACAGGCGTGCACCACCACACTCAGCTAGATCATGCCATTTAACAAATACATATTTAGTACCTACATATGTACTAAATTTGGGAGAGGATGGAAACTGTCTAAGGTCAGACCTGTGAGGCTAATCTGCATGTGAAATGGCGCCTGTAACCTAAGTACTGCAGGTGCTCCCATTGTCTGCTGTCCTCTTTTGGCCCTGGCCCATTACCGGGGATCAATGACTGAGCCCTGTCCTGTGCACCAGGGGAGCTGACCCCAGGCTGAGTCCGAGCTTGGTTCTGGTTACCCTGCAGCCCCATGTGAAGCAGTCCCACTGGCGGTCTGTGCCCTCCTCCCTGGGGTCTTAAGCTTGCCCCCTAGAGGGCCTGTTCAGCTTGCTTACCAAGAATCCTTGGTCTGACCTATGAAGACAGGCAGCTTTCACAGCTGGCAGGACCCCCTGGGACTTGATTAGGCCAAGGACCGGGGGTGGCAGGGGGCGTGGGGGTGTGCTATGTCCCTTCTCTGTCCCTCAGGGTTCCCCTGAGACATCACCTTGCAGTATGAGGGAGTGAGGCCAACTTCCACTACTCCACTCTGGCCAGTAGCAAGGTCCCCAGCTGTCCACATTGCTGGAGAACTTGCATTAGCCCCTTCTCGTTTCCCATCCCCAGCCCATTCCAGTTGCTGAAGGAGGATCACCAGGTGTTGAGACCCAGGATCAGGGTGAGCCTTTGGGATGTGTGGGTTGTGGACTACTTTGTTGGTTTCACTGATGGGGGAGGATGTGGTTTGGGGTGAGACCGAGTGAGTCTTAGCTGCGGTGTGCCTTAAGGGGCAGAGGACCCAAGGCTTGGGGTGGCTCGGGCGGTCTGTGGTCACACAGGGTGCATTGGTGGCGGGTTTGGGGGAGCCCAGCAGTCACCTTTGGGATCTCCCTAGCGAGGAGGCCGGCGCTAGGCCGGAGGCTCTCCGAAGGCGGCCGGCCGCGCCCCGCCCCGCTCCCGCGGCCCGCGCCCTCCGCGTCGCCTGCCGCGCCCCGCCCCCGCCCGCAGAGCCCGGATGCGGGTGACGTGCGGCCGCCATCTTCCCATCCCGGACAGCCAGCGCCGGTCGGAGCCAGCGCAAGTCGCCCCTGCCGCCGCCGTTGCCGCCGCCACCACCGCCGCCATCACTGCGGCTGCCAAGTCCTCTGCCCGCTGCCTCCGCCATGTGAGTCGGCCGCCCGCAGGCCCCACCGCGCTCCCCCGCGCCGGCCGCCGCCCTTGGGAAAGGGCTGCAGGGAGGGCCCGGGGTCTCGCTCTCGCGCCTCCCGTCCCTCGCGCCCGCATCCAGCTGGCGCCTGGGACTGCGCGCCTCGGGCCAGGGAGCCCCGCGTTCCGGGCCAGCAGGCGGACAGATGGCCACGCGAGGGAGAGGAGCGGGCCCAGTGTCCGTCTGCCCTCCCCGCCCCGCCCCTGTCACCACTGCCGCCAGTCTTTTGCGGGTGGACCCTGGACCACGTCTGTGAGGTGGCTGTCATTTGGCATGCGGGGAAACTGAGGCCCAGAGGGGGAAGGGGGCCTTGCTCAAGGTCACGCAGCTCATCGGCAGCGGCTGTCAGAGAGTGACCGGGGCTCCCACTGGGTCGCTTTCCCGAAAGGGACTGGAGGGAGAAAGGATGGACAAGTGGATGGGCGGAGCCCTGGCCGGAGGCTCCAGGCCCAGGATCTTAATCAGTTCCTGCTCCTCAGGTCTGCTACCGCTGCCACCGCCCCCCCTGCCGCCCCGGCTGGGGAGGGTGGCCCCCCTGCGCCCCCTCCAAACCTCACCAGTAACAGGAGACTCCAGCAGACCCAGGCCCAGGTGGATGAGGTGAGTGTTGGGGTTGTCCAAGGCAGTGGCAGAGGACCTTGGAGCTTGCGGACATGTATGGGGCCCGATCTGGTTGAGTGTGATGACAGTTCACGCCTCTGGGTTTGGGGTGAAAGACATGCCATGCCCTGTCCCTGTCGCCCTGTGAGCACGAACTTAGACGAGCTCTGGGATGTTAAATCGGCTGTGCTAGCCCAGGGTGTGCCAGCCTGGCCAGGTGTGTTCTGGTGATGGACAGGTTGCCTGAGATATCTGGCTACCAGTGTACCCCTGATCTGTGCTCCTTACATGTCCCCAGGTGTGCTGGGCATGTTCTGTGTATGTCCTTGGCATGTTGGCGTGGCAGCATCAGAGTATATGTTCTCTGTGTGGCACAGTGGGCACATGTTGAAGTGCCTCTGTTGAGGTGGGCTTTGGCACATACCCCACCTCGTGGCCCCTCCCCCAGGTGGTGGACATTATGAGGGTGAATGTGGATAAGGTCCTGGAGCGGGACCAGAAGCTCTCAGAGCTGGATGACCGCGCAGACGCACTCCAGGCAGGGGCCTCCCAGTTTGAAACAAGTGCAGCCAAGCTCAAGCGCAAATACTGGTGGAAAAACCTCAAGGTAAGGGTAGGGGCAGGGAGGAGTACTTCAGGGTGAATGAGGGTGTCATAGTTTGTCTTACTGATCTTCTTTCTCACCCCAGATGATGATAATCTTGGGAGTGATCTGCGCCATCATCCTCATCATCATCATCGGTGAGTGGGGGCAGGAGTGGCCAGGGCCCTTTCTCTGGAGAGGTTTTCCCTGTGAATTCTGGGTTTTGAAGGTCATTAACCTAGTTTTTACTTTTCAACAAAAGACACATATAGCTGCTAATGGCAGTCCTGATTCATCTTGTAAGATTTTGGAAACAGGAAAGCTAGTGGGCCCCAGTGTTCCATTGAGGACCCTTTGGGCCGAAGATCCCGGTCTGGGAATCCTGGAATTGGGTAGAAGATGACAGAAAAGACCTAGGGGCTTGAAAAATGACCAGGAAGCCAAATACTCACTATTTGAGCACTTGTGGTCTACTAAGAGGGTGTAGCCCCAATGCCGTACTGTAGAGTTGAAGGAACCCATCTGTCCAATCCCTTTGTTTTACAAATGGAGAAACTGAGGCCAAGAGGGAAAGGGACATCAGCCAGCTGGGGAGTGGGGAGGATTGGAATAGGGCCAGGCCTGACACTCTGCTTTCTTTCTCTCTCTCCCTCTCCCTCTCTCTCCTTCTCTTACCCTCTCTCCACAGTTTACTTCAGCACTTAAATCCCTGAGGAGTCAGCCCTGCCTAGAGAAGGGCCTCTCCCCCACCCCCAGCCGTTCCTCCACCTCTCAGCCATATCTTTCAGCCCCCTCCCCTGGATCCGTGTGTGTGTGTGTGTCCGTGTGTGTGCCCCCCTGTAAATAGCCAGCTGTTATTTATACATATATAATATTATATATATTTGGTCTGTTTGTAGTTTTATTACTAGAAGATTTTTCCGGTTGTCCTTAACACCCCTTCCTGAGGTTCCTGTCATCTATCTTTCCTTATCTTTCCCCCTCTTCCTGACCAACCCCAAGTCCCTTCATTTGCATCTGCTATGCAATATTCCCTCTCCTCTCTTCTCCTTTAACTGATGCCCCATGCCTCCCCTCCATGCAAAATCCCCCCAAATAAAAAGCACCTGTCCAGGCCTCCTTAGGTGCATCTTTGCATCCATTGGTAGGCTCTGAGACTGGCCCTACTTGGTCCTAAGATTCCCAAGGTTTGGGAGCTTCCAGCGTGTTAATTAGCATACATTTGCATACCGACAGCCTTTTTTTAAAATTTAATTTTAGTTCTGTCACTCTTCTATCTGTGTTTCTTTTTTTTTTGTACTGGGGATCAAACTCGGGACCTTGCACTTGTGAGGCAGGTGCTGGAACCACTGAGCTAAATCTCTGGCCCATGTGTTTCTTTTTTACTGAGGAGTTAGTACCTATTGGTCCTCTATCACACTTTCATTTGCACGACATTACTTGCAGGTGGAGGGGAGCCTGGGCTTTTGGGGAATCAGACTGTTCTGGTCCCCAGACTTGCCCCCTCCCACACCCTCTAGTCCAGTTTGCCTCTCCTACCCCCATTTCCCAACCTCTTGTACCCTCCTCTCCCTGCCCCCAGCTGGTGTGTAAGTGTCTTGGAGTTTAGTGTGCTGTGATGGACCAATAATTCTGCCACTTGGGGTCTCTCCCTACATTCCTGCTCCCCGGTTTTCATGTGGGGCACTCAGTTGACATTCCCATGGGGTCTCCCTCCCTTCCATCTGCCTGATCCACCTCCTCCTCCCACCAGGAGAGTTGGGGGTTGGCCACAATCTGATTTCTTTTGGGAGGGGTGGCTGCCAGTATGTGTGTGGGGGGGTCATCACTGCCTTGGGGAGGAGTGGGGCAGGGTAGAGAATCCCCCCAATTCCTGCCTGAAATCTCTGGCCTCACCCTGCTGGAGGTTGGAGGTTGGACTGAAAACCTTCCTCCCCAATTTGGGGGGTGTTGCCCCCATCACTGCCCAGCTCCTCTGACTGCCCCCCCCCCCCGTATTCAGGGTGGGGGTACAGAGTGGGGGTACTAGTCACTGCCAATGTGTGTATGGGACTTGCTGGATGATGGAGATTCTCACCCCTCTCCAGGGCTGCTGAGCCCAGAGAGAGGGAGAGGGAGAGAGGGAAAGAAAGAGTTGTCCCCTCATTAGGTGAAGTGACAGAGCAAAGGTCTAATGTCTTTTTAAATGGCACAATTTTAGGGGTCTGAGGGATGCAGTCCTTTAACCTGCCACTGGAGGGGGCCCCCAATATCTTCCTCCCACACTCCAGGTTTTCTGTGTGGAGGGGGAGCAGGGAGATCTAAATTGTGGTGTGAAAAGGTAGGAGAGATGCTGGGGGTGGAGGTGCTGTGTTCTAGACCCCTCCATATTATCCCAGTGTCCCCTGCCTTCCCTCTTCCCTCACCCCTATGCCCCCAATTCTGTGGCGCATCCAGATTGTGAAAATGTACAATAAATGTGTAATGAATAACCAGCTGGTGTCGGTTCTAAGATTTTTCTTATCAAGGGGAAGGGTATTAGACCTGCAGGTTTAACAGGGAAGTTGAAAACATAATTGCAAAGGGGCTTTGCAGGAGGCCCTGACCTTGGGCAGTCCAAAGTGTGATTCCCAAAGTGACCAGGGGGGGACCACGTGTTGGTAAATGGGAAGTGTCATGTCCCCACGTCCACGCCCTGGGGGGCTTCCCAGTCCTTCCTCCCCACTCTTTGCTGGGCTGTGTTCCTGGTGTGGACTCCTTTCTCTCCTAGATTTAGCTCCAAGATGCTGTAGTCGCTCCTGTGATCATTCCTCCTAGGCCTGAAGGCGATGGCCACTTACATGAAGCATCTTTTCCCCTTTGTGACTAGCACAGTGCCAGCATCTAGAAGGATTAGTTAATATTTGTTGAGTCTTCTCAGGGAATTTCCAGCCTAGTGTGGCATGGGGTAGATGGTGTCCTACCCTTGCACTCTAGTCTGTGATTTGTGACTCCAGATCCTACCTGGAACTCCTGTAGCCTCCGGCTTTTTTTTTTTTTTGGTACCGGGGATCGAACTCGTGTCCTTGAGCTTGCGTGGAAGGCGGCGAAACCACTGAGCTAAATCCCCGGCCCAGCCTTCACCTTGATGCACCGTCACCAGGCACTAAGATGAGTGGAGGGTGCTGGGTGAATTGCAGGCTGGACCTCTCAGGGCTGCAGGAATGAAGATTCAGTAGTGCAGGAATGAAGATTCAGTAGTGCAGGAATGAAGATTCAGTAGTACAGGAAAGCTAGTAATATTTCTCTAACCTGCTAGCTCCTAAGAACTGCTAGAGATGGTTTTAAAAATAGATTTTCAACCCCATCCCTGGAGACTGATTCAGCAGTCCTGTGGGGCGCAAGTAATTCTTTTAATTAAGTACACACTATAATTTCCACCTATTTAAAGGGCTTATCATATGCTAGGGCTTTGTGCTTTTTACCTTCTGAATCCCTGAAGACTTAGGGGTTCTTTCCATAGTACCTAGGACACACCAGTATGGTATCAGGGACCCGGGTTCAAATTTTAGCCCCATTATTGACTAGCGTGATAATTCAGACGGATTACTTAACCTCTGGCTCTCAGGGTCATTTGTCGGGGGATGGGTAGTAAGAAAACCTCTTTGAGGCACAGAAAACACTCAGGAGGTAGCGGTAGCGTCATCATCGTCTTCGGGAGCTAATCTGTGAAGACCGCTTCACCCTAACAGCATCTTCGGCTCGGGAGCATCAAAGGTGTAGGGTGGGGGTCAAAGGCCACAGCTCCGTAGCCAGAGGCTCTCCGCAAAAAGTCCCCACCTACGCCATCGCTGCTTACTTCTGCGCTTGCGTACAGGTCAGGCTCGAGGCGCCTGCGCAGATTCCGCAGTCTTGGGTAAGTGTCGTCAAGGAAAATCTCCAACTTCTGGGTAAACAAGTTGCCGCGTGAGGACGCCGGCACGTGTCCTCTACAGCTCTGAGATCGCTCAGCCTATGAGAAAGCTTAGGGGGCAGGACTGGCATTTGCGTTACCGATCTAGGCTGGTCGGGGTTGACCCCAGAAACCAATAAGAACTTCAGAATTGGGTGCGGGGGTGGCTTCCGCTCAGACTTCCAATCAATGCGCTGGGGCGGCCCCTCCCGCACGTGTATCTAGCACTACCGGTTGTCATGCAGACCAATGGAAAGATGACTGAGACCCGAGTTCCCAATGGAAGCTTTGCGGGGGCTGAGCGGCTGCACGCGGCACGGGGCATGGGTTGGCATCTCTAAACCAATAAACTTTGGGGGCGTGGCATCTCGGACGGTAGGCGGACCTGGAGTAGCTACCGCAGTTCCAGTCGTGAAGAAATCTGGTTTTTGCTTGCACTCCGAGCGGTGAGTGAGGAGCGGGGAGAGTTGAGAGGTGATCGATAAGTGTTTTCCCTGGATTGTGTGGGCGTTAGAAGGGGTGTTAATGGAGTGAAGAGATCATGCAAACGTGCGATCGTCCAGGTGGGAGCTCTGATGGTTGTGGAGAAAAAGGACTGCGAATTCAGCTCTGCAGGGGTGGAGTTGAGTTACTGAGATCAAATCCTTTACCACCCCAGAGTGTTGGACCAGAAACCCTCAGCGACCTGAAGGAGCTGGAGCCCCTGCTCCTGGGGAGGTACTGGGAGCTGGTGGGTGTGCCGGTCCGTGGCTGAGGTTTGAGAAGGCACTTTAAGTACTTGGAAGAGGCAGAAGTTCAGAGGCTGGAGGGACACTCTGGTAGGACAGGTAGGAGGGTACAAAAGTGTTGGCGTGGGATTTAAGAAAGTGATGTGCGACTTGGGTGATGCAGAGCCAGCCTCATCATGGCTCTGGATGTCTTTCTTATGTGTAAAGGGGATGATTTGGGTCTCAGAGACAGGGGATAGCAATTGTTGGGTTCTGAGAAGGATAGGGTATGCTATGCACACCTGTTCCTAAGCTGCTGGTGGTGGGGAGGCACTTGTATCTATACAATCAGGTCTGTGTTAAAGTGGCCTGGGATAAGGTAGAACAGTGAAGTGAGGTTCCTAGGAAATCACTGGGGCTAGGGGCTCCTAGGGTGATCTCAAGGACTTTGTGAACATCGGAAGATGGGCCATGATGAGTGTATGGGGAGTACAAAGAGTCTCAAGTCAGCCCAAGGGGGAGAGAGGTTGGATGGAGTCTGTGTTCCAGGCATCAAACTTGGAATCAGCTGGTTATTTGGGAGGGCCAGGTCTGCCAGTGCTGGAATGCAGCTTAGAGGTTGGGTAACACCTCACGGATTCCTGAAGGGTATGAAGCCAAAGACAAGCCATCATTAGAGCTCAGATATGAACCTTGGGCCCCATTTGTTATGAGGCAGATAATTCAGGTAAGTTTAATAACTTCTGAGCCTTAGTTGTCCTCCATGGAATAGGGTCAATAATACCCATCTTGAAGGATTATTCTGGGAATTAAATAAAATTAAGGTATGCTAAGTGCTAAGCACAATGCTGGGCCATTAAGAATGACTGGGGTAAGAGATTTATGTGAATGCTGTGGCTGGGAACTGTTCTCACATTGACATGTTTTTCTGCAAGTATTGATGGTTCCCCAGTTCCCTCTTCCTGCTTCTTTTGGTCTTTAGGCACCAGCCCAAATTCCCTCATTCCTCCCCTCTATCTCTCTCTGAGGATCCAGGTCCTAGACTGGGCTACTTGCTTTATCCTAGTTTGATTTCCTTATCCCCTACCTAGACCATTCTTGGGCTGCCTCCCCCTGCTCTCCACTCCCCGAATTGTAACCAGAGATTTGGGCTCTGAAGGGGGCCTCTGGGAGGGAGCAAAGGTGTGTGTTCTTTCGCAGAACCTGAGCCTCCAACTTCCCCGCCCTGGCTCTTTGGTACTGGGCCAGCACCAGTGTACAGTTTGGGAGCGGGGAAAGACCGTGCCAGGAACCGTAGGAACGAATGGAAGGGCTGGCAGATGCCTCCCGAAGAGGGCCTGGCAAGGGGCCCGGGGGAGGAACCCCTTCCCCAATCTTTTCTCCAGGAATCTCTGGCTTTGGGACAGGTTGGCTGTAGTTAGGTTGGGGGAGGTGTCCAGGCTGAGTGCATGTCCTGGGCCACCAGCCAAGAGAACACGACGTTCCCAAGTGCGCTGGCCGCCGCCCTCTCGGGCTGGCCGCCTCCCAAACCGCTGCCTCTCCAACCTCCCTGCCCCACATTCCCTGGTTGCCTCGACCCGCCTCCTTCCTCTGCTTTGACGTCACCGTTGTCTCCCGCCCCCTCTCCTCCTTTGACGGCAGCAGAGCCTGGTTACTGTGGGGACAGTGAGGCAGGACGACCTGGGCCTTAGGAGTGGGTGGAGACTGCTGGAGCTCAGCACCTTTTTTTCTACGTAAAAGACAGATCTGGAGGTGGGCGAGCAAGGACTGCCTGGGTCAGGGGAGTTCACACCTAAATTCCCCAAGGAGAGCTGGGGAGGAGAAAAACTGTTTCCAGAGAAGAGGTTCTGGAAATGACACAAGGATAGATCCACAGTATATGGGGGTGGGTTGGGGAGGACAGCATCAGTTTCAAGGAGATTGAGAATCAGGCTCCTGTATCCTTTGTTTTGTTTTCTTGCTTCGGTTTTTCTGGGTTATTTTATAACACTCCTGTGTCCCAGCTTTTCCACAGAGCGGCCCCCGTCCCTCTCACCCACCCAAGGGAAACACCATTGTTAAGGAAAGCTTAGGCCACGTGACAGGGAGGGGCAGGCACTCACATCTGACTGTGTTAGCAGTTGCCTGGGACTTGCTTCACCTGCTACCCACAGTTCCATGAATCCCTGGGAGGAACTACTGTACTTAATACTGACTGGATGAAGGAGCTGTGTAACAGTTCTCCTGGTTGCAAGCGGGCACTTTATTCCCCCAAATCAAGCCTCTATTCTCCTTTTAGGGCTCAGTGCTCTGCTCTTTCCTTCTTTAAAGAAATGACAATTTTCAGACCCCCTCTGCACCTCTGAGCCTCATTCCTTACCTCCTACACCTATCCATTTTACATACAAAATTATCATTTTGTCATGTTTATCAATCACCTATCATGTGTTGAGGTCCTGTTCTGAGCACTACAGAGTACAGTGACTAGGAGATGAAGTCCCAACTGGGCCCCCAAATCTTTTCCTTTTTCAAGCAGTGGGGATCACACCCCCTCCCCCCTTCTCTGTCTAGGGCTCCAGCTGGCCTCTTGTCTTTGCTGCCCCCTTCCTCCCTCTATAGCCCTAGCTTTCTGGCCCTCTCTTTTGGGGCAGTCCTAAGTGTGGGTGGCTCTGTGGAGAGAAGCACTAGTCACTATGTAGCCTGCGGGGAGACCTATTCTCCGATTGGCTGTGGAAACACCTGTCATTGTTTCCCTTCACAACCTCCATTGGCTCTGGCTGCCCCTTCCGTTGTCTGTATTCTCCCTCCACCCACTCACCCTCCAGTCACACGTGGACCCTCACTTGCCCTTCTTTTAGGATTTGAAGTGTCAGAGGACCAGGTTAGCTTCATTATGTATGATGACAAGGCTGGAGAGAACCCAGGAAAGATCAAGCCGGGTTTTGTCGTCCCCCCGCAAAGTTCCTTACAGGGTCCAGCCATTTCATCGAGTTTGGTCCAGCTCCCAACGCCTGCCTTCCTTTTCCCTACCCCTGGATAGGCCAAGTTGTCCTGTTTGGTAAGGCTGGTCAGTTTAGGAAGTATACATTTCTTGAGCACTCACTGTGGCCTGGGCATTTTCCCCAAAGAGGGCCAACTTACCTCCCCTCATTTTCCTTCCATTATTCACTGTGCAAGCCGTCCTGTTTCCATTGGGCGGTGTTTGCAGCCCTTCAGCCCAGTGCCAGCACCCAGGTCCACGTGCGCCCATATGTGTGACACAGCCCTGACCTCAGTGGAGGCCAGTAGCCAATCAGGCGCCAGGGAGTGATCCCCAGCCAATCGGGGGCGGAGCCTACGGCTCTGCGGGCTGGAGGCCAATGAGGGGCAGCGCCTGGTATTATGCAACCCGCCTCCCCGCCTCGCAGAGCTTCTACTCGGCTGCGGGCTGGAAACGGCATCGAGCAGGCGGCTGGAGGGCGCTCGCACGGCCAGGTAGGCATCTCCGTGGCCACCCCATAGCCAGTCTTCGTCCCCGAGCCGGGCCGGCGCCACTTCCAATCTTATGGGCTCAGGCGCTCAGACAGGACGACACTAATCTGTCTTCCTTGTTGCTGTCCATCCATTCTCTGGCCCTGGGGACCTCGGTGCTCCTCACTACCCTGCATCGGAGTTCTCATTCCTGACCTGCTCACCTTACCTCCAGCTTTCCTCCCCTGCCCCACCCATCCCGGCCCCACAACAGACCCACCGCGGGGTTGCCGCCTGTCTCCTTTCTTGTCACTCAGGGGTCTCCAGGTTTGCACTGGCAACAAGACCCCTTCAGGCTTTTGGCGCTCCCCCCCCCCCCCCCCCAGTCCCTGGCCCTGCGCCGCCCGTGATGTAAGCCCGCTTCGAACAGGAACATCCCGTTCCCAGCGTTAGTTCCTGCTGTTGGCCACAGCCTTCCTTTTTTTCCTGGCGCTCTGAAAATGTTCGGGGATGGGAGTGTGCTAGGACGGGTAGTAAAGGCAGAACTGTGATGACTGTTGTGCGTCTCCTGCCCAAGGCTTCGGTGCACGGGCTAGAAAAGTAAGACCGAGGAGAGGATTTCTGGATCCTTGACGAGGGCAGGTGCCGGCTTTAGTCTTGGTGGTTGGGAGCTAGACAGAGAAAGAAAGGCTGTGTTGTCTTGACTAGAATGGCTGGGATCTGGGCGAGAGCGAGGCTAGGAGGCTTTTGCTCGGAGGGCGGAGGGGGTTGTGTTTCGCCCTGGGGAGGCCAGGACCCACCCCTGGAATCCCAATAGGCTGTCCCTCTTCAAACGGCCACCGGGCCGTCCTGGGACCTAGTTCTCATTAGGGCTGTGTGACCCGGATCAAGCCCGCCCAAGTGGGAATGGGTTGTTCCTCCACTTCCGCCGGGGTAATGGGGGAGGGGTCGCCCCTCCTACCCTCCTGTGGGTCCCTCCAGCAACCGCTGAGCTCAGCAGCTGACGTCGGTTTCCTTGGCGACCGCAGCGGCGGCGGAAGCGCGTGGTGGGCCCCGCATGTCGGTGCGCATGTGCAGCGGGGGTGGTGCCGCCCCTGGATAAAATTAGCCCCGAAGCCTAAATATAGGAGGCGATCAGTTCACCCAAAAATTCTGCAGCCTTGGAGTCCCTGGCCTAGTGTGGGCCTTATAGGAACCACGGAATGTGAAACGTTCAGGTTTTGGCCCATGGCCATAGTTCTAGTCGATTGATCAGGCTCCACTTACCCAGGTCACGCTGGCAGGGAATGTGGGGGAAGGCCCTAAAGAGCTTCTTTACCCAGCTGCAGCACCTTTACGAGGACAGAAACAGAATTTACCTTGGTTCCCTATTGGAAGCTCCAGGCCTGGGTCCCAGGAACGTGGGGCAAGCAAGACGGGCTGAATGAAGCTGGCAGGTGCTGTGGGGTAAATCGATAAGCTTTCTTCAAACTCTCCTTTCTGGCCTCCTCTTCTAGGTGCTGGCTGTGATCACTCTTAATCCTCAGAGACAGATTCCACCTCACTCCCTCAGCCAGGCCTCAAAGCCCCCTTGGGTGTGCGTGGTGACATCTCCACCCTCTCTGTTTTCCTGTTCACCTCCACATGGCCCAGACATGAGTGGCCCCTTGGAAGGGGCTGATGGGGGAGGGGACCCTAGGCCAGGAGAATCCTTTTGTCCTAGAGAAGTCCCATCCCCTGGCCCCCCGCAACACCGGCCTTGCCCAGGCCCCAGCCTGGCTGATGACACCGATGCCAATAGCAATGGCTCAAGTGGCAATGAGTCCAATGGGAATGAGTCCAGGGGTGCATCCCAGCGGAGCTCACATAGCTCCTCCTCTGGCAATGGCAAGGACTCCGCCCTGTTGGAGACCACTGAGAGCAGCAAGAGGTATGTATGTGTGCTGCAAAGCTGGGGAGTGGTCTTATGAGCAAGCTGAAGTAGGTGACAGGCCCCAAGCTGCTGGTCACCTGCCCCTCATCTTGGGCTGTTTCTTCTTCTATAGCACAAACTCTCAGAGCCTATCCCCACCCAGCAGTTCCATTGCCTACAGCCTCCTGAGTGCCAGCTCAGAGCATGACAACCCATCTACCAGTGGCTGCAGGTTTGTGGGGTGAGGGCTGGGGGAGAGGTCTGGAGTGTGGACCATACTCTGGGGTTAATGTCTTTATTTCTCCTCTGTTGATCCTGCAGCAGTGAACAATCAGCCCGGGCGAGGACTCAGAAGGAACTCATGACAGCACTTAGGGAGCTCAAGCTTCGACTGCCACCAGAACGTAGAGGCAAGGGCCGTTCTGGTACCCTCGCCACACTACAGTATGCACTGGCCTGTGTCAAGCAGGTGCAAGGTGAGTGGTGCTTCCTGGGAGGGACTGGCCAGGGTCCGGGTTATTGTGTGTAGGAGTCAGTCTCCTTAATGAATGGTGCATGCACACCCTCATCCTTCAGCCAACCAAGATTACTACCAGCAGTGGAGCCTGGAGGAAGGCGAGCCTTGTGCCATGGATATGTCCACCTATACCCTGGAGGAGCTGGAGCACATCACATCTGAGTACACGCTTCGAAACCAGGTCTGTTGGAGTCTGGTCCCTCCAGCCTGATGCAACCCATCCCCACTCCCACAGCTCCTGAGTCTGCCTTTGTTTTTGCCCTCCTGTTAGGATACCTTCTCCGTGGCTGTCTCCTTCCTGACAGGCCGAATTGTCTACATTTCGGAGCAGGCAGGTGTCCTGCTACGGTGCAAGCGGGATGTGTTCCGGGGTGCCCGCTTCTCAGAGCTCCTGGCTCCCCAGGATGTGGGTGTTTTCTATGGCTCTACTGCTCCATCTCGTCTGCCCACATGGGGCACTGGGGCCTCTGCAGGTGAGGTGTCCAGATGCTTGTGGGGATAGATGGGTAGCCCAAGGAAGCTCCTGTTGTGAGGGGTTGGGGACACAGGCTTTCCATTGCTGGGCTCTTCTTGGTCCATGGAAGGGGCGGGGGTTGTGCTTACTGCCTTCCTCATCTGTCCCAGGTTCAGGCCTCAAGGACTTTACTCAAGAGAAGTCTGTCTTCTGCCGTATCAGGTAGGTGGCAGAGGCCTTTTCTTCCCACACTCTCGCTGCTATCGGTGTGGGGCATGACCCTGATATTGGAGGGGTGGCTGTCTTTCCACTGAAATTCTCTAATGCTCCTTTCTTCCTTGCTAGAGGAGGTCCTGACCGGGATCCAGGGCCTCGGTACCAGCCATTCCGGCTAACCCCATATGTGACCAAGATCCGAGTCTCAGATGGGGCCCCCGCACAGCCATGCTGCTTGCTCATTGCAGAGCGCATCCACTCGGGTTATGAAGGTGGGCAGGTCAGGGGCCTGGCCAGGTGTGTGTGGGTGGGGTGGAGGGAGGAAGAATTTCTCTATTGGCTGGAGCTGAGGTGCAGAATGTGAGTCTGGGAGGTACCAGTCAGATTTTTGGAACAAGAGGTGATAGAAGGAGGAGGGTTCAAGTTGCTCTTCTTGGAGGTAGGGTTGGATGAGAACCTTGAGCTGGGGTGGGATGAAGAACACCTTGGTGGATCTTAGTGTTATTACTGGTTTTAGGTCCAAGAATGGCCCAGACCCTCTTTGTGGGTTGTAAAAGTGAAGGCTGAACTGTGAGGATTGTCAGCCAGGTTGGGGCCCCAGGCAGGGAGGAAGGCTGAGGAGTTGTTCCATTCTGGGCAAATCTAACAGCCACATGTTCTGTGCTTCAGCTCCCCGGATCCCCCCTGACAAGAGAATCTTCACCACTCGGCACACACCCAGCTGCCTATTCCAGGATGTGGATGAAAGGTGAAATTAGAACCTGGAGGAAAGGGGGTGGCCAGGGCCAAGGCTCTGGTCACTCTGACGCTTCCTTCCATTACAGGGCTGCTCCACTGCTGGGCTACCTACCCCAGGACCTCCTGGGGGCCCCAGTGCTCCTCTTTCTGCATCCCGAGGACCGGCCTCTCATGCTGGCCATCCACAAGAAGAGTGAGTTCCTCTCATCCTGCTCTCCTTCCCCTTGACCTCTGAGATCTCTGCTGGGGTGGCCTCTACCTTGCTCAGCTCTGTTTCTCACTGACCCCTACTTCATTTCTCATGCCCTTCAGTCCTGCAGCTGGCCGGCCAGCCCTTTGACCACTCCCCTATCCGCTTTTGTGCCCGCAATGGGGAGTATGTCACCATGGACACCAGCTGGGCTGGCTTCGTACATCCCTGGAGTCGCAAGGTGGCCTTTGTGTTGGGCCGCCACAAAGTACGCACGTAAGTGGGGAATGGCCTTACATGGCACTGGGGATGGGGTGGGAGGGTGGAGAGGGGAGACAGGACTGAACTCACCCTTGCCCACTCTACAGGGCACCCTTGAATGAGGACGTGTTCACTCCGCCAGCCCCCAGCCCAGCTCTGTCCCTAGACTCTGATATACAGGAGCTCTCAGAGCAGATCCACCGGCTGCTGTTGCAGGTAAAAATTGAGAGGTGGACACTGATGGGAGGTGTTTGAAAGGCAACAAAGAGAGTGAGAAACTGGTGTAGATATCTAACCCACTCTTTTCTCTACTACAGCCTGTGCACAGCTCCAGCCCCCCTGGGCTTTGTGGAGTTGGCCCTGTGGCATCCCCAGGTCCTCTTCATAGCCCTGGCTCCTCCAGTGATAGCAATGGGGGTGATGCTGAGGGGCCTGGGCCTCCTGCTCCAGTGAGTGACCCTCTTGTACTTCACCCCTCTGATTTCCCCTCTTCCTGTTCTCTCTGGATTCAAGATTGCAAGTCCTGGACCTTTTCCTTTTCCCCTCTTCCTTCTCTGCCCTGCTTTTTCCTCCTTGTCCTAGGTCTCCAAGCCCCCCCCCCCCCCCCCCGCATTGGACTTCCTTGTTTTATTGTGTCTTTGGGTTCTGGCATTGGCTAGGTGCTCCAATGCTCCCTGCTCCTTTGGTGTATCCCACAGGTGACTTTCCAGCAGATCTGTAAGGATGTGCATCTGGTGAAACACCAGGGACAGCAGCTTTTCATTGAGTCCCGGGCCCGGCCTCCACCCCGGCCTCGCCTCCCTGGTAAGCTGGTAATACTGTAGTTGGGGATGAGAAATGAGACTTGTGGCTCTCCTGACCCTCACCCCCAAAACATTTACCTTTTTCTGTCCTTGCCCCAGCCACAGGAACATTCAAGGCCAAGGCCCTTCCCTCACAGTCCCGAAACCCAGAGCTGGAGGCTGTCCCTGCTCCCATCCAATCCCCATTATCCTTGGCCCCTGAGGAGGCTGAGAGGAAAGAAACCTCCAGCTGTTCCTACCAGCAGATCAACTGCCTGGACAGCATCCTCAGGTTAGGCCCACCTGGCACCTTCTCCCTCAGCCCTGCCTCTGCTCCACCCAGGGCCCTGCCCTTATCCCCTCTGCTGGATTAATCATCAGGTACCTGGAGAGCTGCAACATCCCCAGCACGACCAAGCGAAAATGTGCCTCCTCTTCCTCCTGTACTGCCTCCTCAGCCTCTGATGATGACAAGCAAAGGACAGGTCCAGTCCCTGTGGGGGCCAAGAAAGGTAAAGACCCTGTGCATACCTGGCTCCCACTGCCCTGACCCACCTTGCTGTGTCCTTTTCCCCCTTCCCTGCCTTATGATCTCCAGACTCCTTCCTCCTGTCCCTCCTCCTCTTCTTGGGATCCCCCTCTCCTGACCTCACAGTGGGGTGGGGTGGTAACCGGTGACATCTCTCCGCACAGATCCACCGTCGGCATTGCTGTCTGGGGAGGGGGCCACTCCTCGGAAGGAGCCAGTGGTGGGAGGCACCCTGAGCCCGCTCGGCCTGGCCAATAAGGCAGAGAGTGTGGTGTCTGTCACCAGTCAGTGTAGCTTCAGCTCGACCATCGTCCATGTGGGAGACAAGAAGCCCCCGGAGTCGGGTATGGGCATGGAGAAAGGGGGGCAGTCCCTGGGCTCCACTTGGTCTCCCAGCCAGAGCTCCCTCCTGCTAGCCTTTCCCTTCCCCCTCCAACTCCGAATGGAGAGGAGGCTGCCCTAGTTTGGGGCTACTGCTGCTTTCTCTCTGCTGTCTGCCTGCTATCCTCTATCCTCTGCTGCATGCTCCTCCCCTTTTCTTCCTCTCTCTCTCTTTCTCTCCCTCTCTCTCTCTCTCTCTCTCTCTCTATATATATATATATAGATAGATATAGATATATAGATTTTTTTGGTACTGGGGATTGAACTCAGGACCTTGCGCTCTCGAGGCAGGCGCCGGAACCACTGAGCTAAATCCCCAGCCCTCTTCCTATATTCTTACTGTACAGTCTGGGGTAAAGTTGGGGGGGCTCAATTCTGAGGTGCTGATCACAGAGGGCAGAGGCAAAGAATGTTGAAGACTCCAAAAGGTCTTCAAAACATGTGTAGGAAGGCCAAGGGGTGGGCGTTCCTTCCAACAAGAATTGTAAAGGTGTCACCCCTGGGGGTTCTTGGCAGGGCAGTGGCTGTTGGAAGGGACTGAGTAGTTTGTGTCCTAGGACAGCTTTGTATGAGAGGAGGGTTCAGGGACAGCCCTCAGCAGAAAGGTGGTCAGGAGATGCACACAGAGCCCAGGGCTGGCTGTGGGGCAGAGGCAGGGGGACTAGGCTGTTGGCAGGGAGGGTGTGCTGTGGATATGTTGAGTCCTGAGATGCTGATGACCTTTCCCCATCTCACCTTCCTTAGACATCATCATGATGGAGGACCTGCCTGGTTTAGCTCTGGGCCCAGCCCTCAGCCCGGCCCCCAGCCCCACAGTAGCTCCTGACCCAGCCCCAGATGCCTACCGCCCAGTGGGCCTGACCAAGGCCGTGCTGTCCCTGCACACACAGAAGGAAGAGCAAGCCTTCCTCAGCCGCTTCCGAGACCTTGGCCGGCTACGTGGACTTGACGGCTCTTCCACAGCCCCCTCGGCCCCTGGGGAACGAGGTAGCCTCCTGGGGGTTCCCTGAGCTGTCCTCTGCCCAGTCTAGGGCCAGACTGTCAGGGATGGGCCTTGAGGGAAATGTTTCTGCTCCGGGGGACCCAGGCTGGTGCTGTTTCTGCTACTAGGGCTGTACCTAGGGGCAGGTCCCTTGGTAGCCTCTCCCCTGCTAGGCATTTAGATGGGTAGTCAGAGGTACTCTATTCCAGGTAAGCTACTTCAGGCCTAGCCTAGGGGCAGGGGCAGGAAGTATGCTCCCCTAGGACTCAGTTGTCGCTGATCAAGAGATCTACATAGACTCTGGGCCAGCTCTGGGTGGGGTCAGGGTTTCAAGGAGAAAAGGAAGACACCCCCTCCAGCTGCCCAAGGGAGGCCCTGTACAGGTGTAGAGGTAGATACAGAACTCCAGACTTGGGCTCATGTTTTCCTGACCACCTCTTCACTCTGTTGTGAGCTAGGCAGATCACAGCCTTGACTGGCAGGAGTATCCAGGCTGACAGTGCCTGCAGGATTTTGGCAGATGGACTGGAACCGCCTACCTGTTCACCGGACCCACTCTGCCTCTTCCCATCTGCCAGTGCCTCTGCCTCTGCCTTTTGCACATGTCCATCTTGACCCCTCATGTACCCTTGCCTTTTTCTGGCTCCTTTCTCAATAAACCCCCTATCCCTGGCTGCTGTGATTCTTTCATGAAGGTGCCGCCACCTCCTGAGTCCCCTGTGTTCTGTGTGGGCTGAGAATTCTCTCTGGGGCCTTTGCCTGCCCTCTCCCTGGTCACAGTGTCAGGACAGTTCGGGTAGTAGGGACACTAATACCCAGGCTGAGTCCCGCACTAACCTACTCTCTCCCTACAGGCTGCCACCATGGCCCCACGCCCCCCAGCCGCCGACACCACTGCCGATCCAAAGCCAAGCGCTCACGCCGCCATCAGACCTCCCGTGCTGAAGCCCCCTGCTATGTCCCCCACCCCTCACCTGTACCGCCCTCTGGCCCCTGGCCACCCCCACCAGCCACTACCCCCTTTCCAGCAGTGGTCCAGCCCTACCCCGTCCCAGTGTTCTCCCCCCGAGGAGGTCCCCAGCCTCTTCCCACTGCCCCCACCTCTGTGCCCCCTGCCACCTTCTCTACCCCCCTGGTAACCCCAGTGGTGGCCTTGGTGCTACCTAACTATCTGTTCCCCACCCCATCCAGCTATCCCTATGGGGTACACCAGGCCCCTGCTGAGGGGCCCCCTACCCCTGCCTCCCACTCGCCTTCACCGTCCCTGCTGCCACTGCCCCCTAGCCCCCCGCACCACCCGGACTCCCCACTGTTCAACTCAAGATGCAGCTCTCCACTCCAGCTTAATCTGCTGCAGCTGGAGGAACCCTCCCGCACTGAGGGGGGTGCTGTTGCAGGGGGCCCTGGGAGCAGTGCTGGGCCCCCCCCACCTTCTGCAGAGGAGGCTGCGGAGCCAGAGACCAGACTGGTGAGCACTGAACTCATGCACTCCGATACCAGCCCCTCAGCCCCTGCCCCTCTTGCACCTGGTGCTACTTCCTGCCTTGGAGTCTCCTGGGCTGGTGTCTCACCTCCTGGAGACTGTAGTGGGGTGGGAGACCCCAGCTAAATTTCTGGACAAGGCAGAAATTGGCTTCCTCCTCTATGAAGAGACAGTCCTGTCTGTCCCTTAGGTGGTGAGGACATCCCAGTAACTTCTGAGAGCATATCTGCCACTTGGAGAGGGTCCAGCATCATATTCCTCTTCATTAGCTCTCCTGTGGCCCCCTGTCATGGAGTAGGGAGCAGAGATCGTTGGGTCGGGTGTGCCTCCCTCACCACTGCCCCATGGAAGTGGCTGAAGGGAAGCTCAGGTGCTGACTCCTCCACCCTCCCTGTTCTGCTCCCCTTCCACTCCTCTTCAGGTGGAGGTAAATGAGTCCTCTAATCAGGATGCGCTGTCTGGCTCCAGTGACCTGCTGGAGCTGCTGCTCCAAGAGGACTCTCGCTCTGGCACAGGCTCTGCAGCTTCAGGCTCCCTGGGCTCTGGCTTGGGCTCCGGGTCTGGCTCAGGCTCCCATGAGGGTGGCAGCACCTCAGCCAGCATTACTCGTGAGTGCCCATCTCTCAGCGCTTATAGGGTAGGATAGTGACTGGGGAGTTGGGGGCCAGGCACCATCTTGGTTGAGCCTGCTGTGTTGGACACATGGCCTTTGAGAGTGGCCTGGTGAGGCCTTGGGGTGGGCAGTGTGGGTGGCTGGTTCCATTGGCCTACCCTCTGCTCCATAGGCAGCAGTCAGAGCAGCCACACAAGCAAGTACTTCGGCAGCATTGACTCTTCAGAGGCTGAGGCTGGGGCTGCTCAGGCCCAGGCTGAGCCAGGGGACCAGGTCATTAAGTATGTGCTCCAGGATCCCATCTGGCTGCTCATGGCCAATGCTGACCAGCATGTCATGATGACCTACCAGGTGCCCTCCAGGTGAGAAGTTCAGAGGCGGCCTCTGCTGCCCTGTCAGAGGTAGTAGTAGGGAAGCTGGCCTATCTTTGCTGCCCAGATAATTTGGGGTTCTCTTTTTCTGGGTCTGGCTCTGAACTGGAGGTTCCCGTCCTACCTTCAGCCCCTTGGAGCACTCTCTTTATGTCTCCCAGGCTAACAGGTTTCCTGATCTTAGATGCCTCCTTGAGTTCAGGGGAAGAGCAGGAGGCCCAGTGGGTGGGAACTGGTGGTAGAGGAAGAAAGAAGGCCAGCCTCATGGGTTCTGGCTCTGGCCCTGGATCCCAGCTTCTGCCTCCTTCCTCACATAGGGACATGGCTTCAGTGCTGAAGCAGGACCGGGAGCGGCTCCGGGCCATGCAGAAGCAGCAGCCTCGGTTCTCAGAGGACCAGCGGCGGGAACTGGGTGCTGTGCACTCCTGGGTCCGGAAGGGCCAGCTCCCTCAGGCCCTTGATGTGATGGTGAGAAGTTTGGGACACGGGAAGGAGAAATAATTGAGTTCAGGTTCAAGGGACAGAGGCTAAGGGCTAGATTGCAATGTCCGTGGATCATTAATTCTGAAGGACATTAATCCCACTAGATTTTCTGCTTGATTATGTAGTATTGAACCACAAGAGTTTTTGCAGAACTTTCCGGGGCCATCCTATGCTGATGTGCCCTGTGACTATTCTATAGGCAGTCTTAATAGAACGTATGCAGCATTTTCCAACCTTGTTGGACCCCAAGGATATCTGTTTGCCTTTTTTTTTGTTTTTGAGACAGGGTCTTGCTATGTAGTTCAGGTTGGCCGTGCACTCACTATGCTTTTTTTGGGGGGGGGGGGGATACTGGGGATCGAACTCAGGCCCCTCGTGCCTGCTCAGCAGGCGGCGAAACCACTGAGCTAAATCCCCGTCCCCTTATGGACTCACTATGTATCCCAGGCTGACTTTGAACTTGGAGCAGTGCTGTTGCCTCAGCCTCCTGAGTGCTGGGGTTATAGGCATGCATCACCACACCTGGCTTTTTTCTTGGAAAAAAGTTGAGTAGCAATTTTAGGTTAATAGCAAAATTGCGAGGATTGTACTCATTTCCCAAATGTCCCCTCAACGCACATTTGCATAGATTTCCCCCAGTATCAGCATCCATCACCAGAGTGGTGCATTTGTTAATAATTAATGAACCTACATTACCTAATGTCTATAGATTACATTAGGATTACATTAGGGTTCATTCTTGGGCTTGTACCTTGTATGGATTTGGACAGAAGTGACATATCTACTGTTGTTATCACACAGTAATCTTCCATGAATCCCAGGAAACCACTCTTTTTTTTTTTTTTTTTAACTGTCTCCATTGCTTTGCCTTTTCCAGTTTGACTTGTTTCTTGGGAGTACATTTTGGGAAGCATGGTTGGGGTTGGGTAGGGTGGGAAGCTGATCTGGCAGCTTCACAGTAAGGACTTTGCCTGATTCACTTATATCCCCTTTCTCCTTCCAAGGCCTGTGTGGACTGTGGTAGCAGCACCCAAGACCCTGGCCACTCTGATCATCCACTCTTCTCAGAGCTGGACGGACTGGGGCTGGAGCCCATGGAGGAGGGTGGAGGCGAGGGTGAGGGTGGTGAGGAGCCTGGGGCCCAAGCTGAGGCCAAGGTCTCAGGCTCTCAGGACTCAGCCATGGAGGAGGAAGAACAAGGTGGGAGCTCATCCAGTCCAACCTTACCAACTGCAGAAAATGGCACCAGCTAGACTCCATTTGGGGGCCACTTCCTGGAGTCCTTGAGAGGCTTCCTTTTCCCATGTTGCTACTTGCACGTGGCTGGACCAACTAGTAGGAAACTGCCCCAGCTTCTCCCACTGTAGGGGCCAGGATCCCCATCACCAGCCCAGGATCTGGGGGCTGCTTCTGGCCTCTTAGGGAACAGCAGGTGGAAATTTTCAGCCCAGCCCAGAGGAGTGTCCCCTCTTACTCCTAGTGAAGAGTCCTTTCCTCTGGGTAAGGTTGCTGATAAGCTGCTGAAATGGTCTCTAAATCCCAGCTGAGCCTGAATCTGGTCCCCAGGGTTGGGGCTGTACTTATTTATTGGAGGAGACAGCTAGCTCTCCTGCTTCTTCCCCAGATGGGAGAAGGGGAGTCTGGGGCCCAAGCAGAATCCAAGGGTTTGAACCCCTAGCTGCTCCAGGGTGGAGGAGGTTGGTGGACCATGGAGTCCCTGGTGCTGCCCCTCAGGTGGGACCCAGGCGTTCTCAGCTCTACCCTCTACCAATGGCATTTGTGTTTTTGATATTGTGTCTGTTATTTTTTAATACAAAAAGAAAAAAATACCCAGGACTTTGTGGAATGAAGTGTTTGGGGTTTGGGTGATGGGAGGAGTGCCCCTGCTTCCAGAAAGGTAGTGGGGTGGGCACTTCCACCCCCTGATAAGTCCCATTCATCTGCTATCTCCCTTTCAGCCAAAGGCCTTTCTGTGCCTGCTAATTCTACACCTGATTGAAACCCTACTCTCCTCTCTACTATCACCTCAGCCGGGTTTGTTCTGGAAGGAGAGATGAGCCCACTTGTCCTTAGGGGCTTGTGCAAGGGCAAACTCCAGGTGCGACTCTAGGGGGAAAAGCCCGCTAAACCTTTCGGTGCCATGAGGCAGTAGAGGGTGTTTAGATTTGCTTTTTAGCTTCTTGCTCAACACACAGGAGATGGTCCTTCAGCAGGGCAGCCTAGGTAGCAAAGGCACAGGGAGGTGCACCATTCATTTGAGTTGACCTGAAAAGGTGTTGCGGAAGAAAGGGAACGCAGAGCATCAACCTCAATGCTCGGAATCTGAAGGGGAACGGGGAACCTGGGAAGGGCAGTCACTGAAGACCTTGCAGGCTTTACTTAGTAATTATTAATAGTAGTGGTTATCACACACTGGTGCATAACAACAGCTGATCCAGCACAGGTGGGAGGGTACTCTCAGCCGGTGCCGTGGCTTAGCTGGTTAAAGCGCCTGTCTAGTAAACAGGAGATCCTGGGTTCAAATCCCAGCGGTGCCTAGGCTTGTTAGGAGAGGTAAATTATTGCTGGGGTACACCCACCTCTGGAAGGATTCATGTCGCACCTTAAACGATTCTTCTTCTTACCAAGCCAAGCTCACTCCTTCGATGTTTGTTGTAGTGAACTTTTAGTATGAATTTGGAGGCAAACATTCAGTTTGCTTTCAAGATGGGAAGCAGACATCTTATGACGTAGTCCTCAGAGGCATGGGGAAAATGGACTCTGGTTTTGGCTTTCGCTCGTTTTGTTGGGGCCGGACTGCTGTTTGGTGAAAAAAGAGGTGGGAAACCGCAGCTCCAACCCGAAGATGCGCGCATGCGCAGAGGTGGGGCTGGCAGGAGGCGGGCACATTGATAGGCAGCTATAGTTGTGCAGGCCCTAAACTGCACGCGGCTGTGATGGCCGAGTGGTTAAGGCGTTGGACTCGAAATCCAATGGGGTCTCCCCGCGCAGGTTCGAATCCTGCTCACAGCGTTAGTAGTTTTGGTAACGGATATTGCTGCCTCCAGAGGAAAAAGCCAGTTTATTTTATAGTTCTTTCTTTGGAGAGAAGCTGAGCATTACTGTAAAGACCGCTTGAACTCGACCAGCGCGCCAGCGCCCTCTTGCGAGGTTCAACCTCCTGCTGATCTGTAAAAGCCTTTTTACTGACAATTTCGATTCATAGCTCTACCAAACTCAGGTGGTTTCTAGGTGCTGCTCAGCAATCATATTACCTTCCCCTAATCCATTCACCCTCCTACTCTCCTATACAACTATTTCATTCCTTTTTTAAAAAAACCCGCACAACATACATCCCCCCTCTATCTTGCCTTAGATTTTCTTCCTGTTTCATTGGGAAAATAGAGCATTCCAAAGTTTCCTTCTGACACCCACATACACAACTGCCTGAGCCTGTGACCACACACTCTTCTTCCCCCCTTCGCTATTGTAGGTCATTTCCACCAAACTATGAACAACCTCTACACTGTAGATTCCACACCCCCTCTGGCTTACTCAAAGACAGTGTTCTTTTTGCTAAATATTCACATTTTCCTCTACTGGATTATTCCCAGCAGCTGAAACAGTGTAATTTCTCCACTTAGAACAAACAAAAGCCGACCGTGGCGGCGCACAGTTGTAACCTCTGCACTACAAGGCGAGACCCTGTCTCAAAACACAAAAAGCAAAAACGAAAAAAGGACAAACAAGACCACAAGAGCAGTCTGTTACGGCTTAAATGTGTCCCCTAAAATGTCATACCATTTTTTTTTTTTTTTTTTGGTAACGGGGAATTGAACTCAGGACCTTGAGCTTGCAAGGCAGGCGTGGCACCACTAAGCAAATTTCTATTCTTTATAAATTACCCCATCTGTGGTACTGAGTCCTTGAAAGACAGAACAGATTAAGAAACTACCTTGAGCCAGGCGTGGTGTTGCACACCTGTAATCCCAGCACTCAGGAGGCTGAGGCAGGAGAATTCCCTCAGCTACATACTGAGACCCTCTTTCCAAAAAAACCCAAACCAACTCCCCCCACCCCCCACCCCCCAAAAAAACCCTACCTTGACCCCACACTCTTCTATTAATCTATTTTCTGTGCTCCCCTCTATAGCAGGCTTGAGTTATTTTATACTCAGAGCCTCTCCACCAAGGTATCCTCATGGCCATAAAAACCATCCTTGTTAAGGTTACCAAATGCCCATCACGTTGCTAAAACCACTGATTACTAGTTAGCAGTGGTTGACAGATGCTTGTCATCTCCTCTTCAAAGCCAAGAGAGAGGCTGTGATCCCAGCACTAAGGAGATTGAGACAGGAGGCCATGAGTTCAAAACAGCCAACCTGAGTTCAAGGTTGGCTTGGACTACATAGTAATCTATCTCATTAAATGGAAAAGGCATTCATTCTTTCAATTGGTTAGACTAAAACTTTTAGAATCATCTCTGATTCTTCTCTTTTCAGTCAACATTGAATCAAGTCAGCAATTTCTTTTAAAAATATGTCAAAAATTGGCTACTTGTCACTATCTTCATTCCTACACCCTGGTCTAAACACTGTGGCCCTAAATTACTGTAGTATTTCCTAAATTATTTCCTGACTTCTACCCCCTTCCCCTTTTGGTCAGGGGGATTGAACCCATCCCCTTGGCATGGAGCTACACCCTCAGTCATTTTATTTTTTATTTTGAGACAAGGTCTCACTGAATTGCTAAATTATCCTGGCTGGGTTTGCAATCTTTTTGTCTCAGCCTCCTTTTTCTCTCTCTCTCTCTCTCTTTTTTCTTTTAGACAGGGTCTAGTATAATCCAGACTGGCCTCAAATTGACGATGTTTCTGCCTCAGCCTCTTGAGTGCTGGGACTACAGGTGTGTGCCACCACACCCAGCTCAGGTTTCCATTCTCCTTCCTAGTTCCTTTTCAGGTTTTTTGGGTTTTTTTTGCAAGTTAGTAGAGTTTTTATCAAAAATAGGGAAATAGTAAGAAGAATAGCTCCTGGATTTCCAGGAAGGGTCCTCAGTGGGTGGCCCCATGCTACTCTTAATACCTTGGGCATTAAAACATAAATCACATGAACCAAAGTAAACCACTCCTCCTTTACAAACAATTAGATTCTGTCATTCCTCTTCAAAATTTTTCAATGGATGTGTCAATATAAATTCATGGTTTTAATGTGTATAGATATAAAAATAAATGTATACCACCACACACACCACACACACTCCCATTTCCTAACTCTGTCCATTGAGTGAGCCTAGAAGCAATGAAACTCCAGTAGCAAAAAGCACTCGAAGAGCCCAGACGTTGTCTACTAAATACCACTCTCTACTAAAATGAACCGGGCCTCCTTAGAGAAAAGGCTGAATCTAGGACAGGTGCTAGGGAATTATCAGATTATCTTGGAATATTTTGTTGCACCAGAATGTAAAGAAGTGCTCAAAGAGCAGAGTATTTGGAAACAAAATCAAAAACAAAAAACAGGAGCTAGGGGCTACAGCCAAAAGGGCTCCCACTGGCTAAGTCTGGGACAGTCTGAGAACTAAAATAAATGATGATTGTGATGGATTATAACTCACTGGATAAACCAGGTGTGATGACACATAGACCTGTAATCCCAGTGCTTGAAAGGCTGAGGCAGGAAGATTGCTGGGAGTTCAAGGCCAGCCTGAACTACATAAGACTGTCTCAACCACCCCCATCATTGAATAAAAGATGAATCCAAAGTTTTTACCAATATAAAATCATAAATAAGATTTGGAAAGGAAAATTTCTTCTTATAGCAAACTGCCAAATAATTACTATAGAAACAGTGGTTAAGTTAGAAAGCAGCAAGAGATTCCAAACTAGTGAGTGAACTTTTGATGGAGTATGAGTAGTAAAAAGTCTCTGTCTTTCCATGAGTTATATATTAGTTACTAGTTAGGTATGATGGCCCACACCTAGAGTTCCAGCACTCTCTTAGGTTGAGACAGCAGGATCCCAAGTTCAAACTCAGCCTGGGAAACTCAGCAATTTAACAAGCCTCTGTCTCAAAATAATAAAAATAAATGAATAAATAAATAAATAGGGCCCCAGATTGTAGATCAGTGTGAAGACCTTGGGATCAATCCCTAGCACTATTCACACACACACACACACACATGCACACAACATAGAAACCTGGTGAATACCATTTTAACCATGGCAACGAGGACAATATCTGAGCTTTGGGATGAACTGACGTGTATCTTCTGATGCACTGAGAAAACATTTTTGTGTTGATGGTCCTACCAGAAATGCATGAACTCAGTAACTTGAATCTCACCTTGATGAAGTATCAGAGAAACCAACTTTTTTTTCTTTTCTTTTCTTTTTTTTGTTTGAGAGAGGTTCTCTCTATGTAGTTCAGCTTGGGCTTGCACTCAATATGTAGGCCAGGCTGGCTTCTGGTGTGTGCCACCATGCCTGATTTGAGAAACCAAATGAAAGAACAAAAGGGCCCTATATTTCAATTTTACCTCCAAATGATTTAGACAATAAATATTTTGCATCCATATACTAGTTGGCAAGAAGTGATAAAGCAAATGGAGCAAGTGCAGACACTCAGTGGACCTGAGAAAGGAGTACACAGGGGTTCCTTGTACCATTGCTGCTTTTCTGAAAGTTTGAAATGACATAAAAATTTCCAAAATAAAATGAGACCAAAACAGTGGCAGAAGGACCCTTTCATGACTTCTCATTTTACTGAAGGCTAAATCCTTACCACACCCAGAAGGTCCTATCTGATCTTCTCCCACCATGTCACCTCCCACCACTCCTGCACTGCCACCTCCCTCCCAGCCTGCCCAGCCCACTTACTGCTCCCTGTTCCCTTGACAAGCCAGGCTCATTGCCAGCTTGAGGCCTTTGTGGTAGCAGTTCCTTCTGCCTGGCATGCGCTGCCCCACCCTGCCCCCTCACTCTTAACTTCCACCTTCTCAAGAATCCTTCCAGAACCAGACCATCCAAGATGACACTTCTCACTTTCTACTCCTTTCTCTACTTTGTTTTTCTCCATAGCACTTACCATCTGCCAAATGCTATTTTTTTCATAAATTCTTTTATTGGTACCTTTTAGGTATACAACATGTTTACATTTATCATTGGGTGCTTGTATCTGTGCATGATGTATCTTGGTTCTTAATTTTTCCGTATTACCTGTGCGCCCTTCCCCCGCTCCACCCTGCCCTATTTACATAGACTTTGTTTCCATTTTTTCCTGTTGCCAAATGCTATTTTTAATTAATTAAATTTTTTTGTGGTATTGTGCATTGAACCAGGGGTATTTGACCATTGAGCTACATCCTGAACCCTTTTTATTTTTTATTTTGAGATAGGGTCTCCCTAAATTGTCCGTGCTGGCTGTGAACTTGCAATTCTTTTGCCTCAGCTTCCTGAAGAGCTGAGATTACAGGCAAGCGTCATGGTGCCTGACCAAATGATTGCTTTGTATAATGTATGTTGACTGTGTCCTCTATAAGAAGGCATCTCTGTAAGGACAGGTACCATTGCCTGTTTTGTTGGAGATTGGTTATATTGCTCTGGAGGGCACAGAAAGAGCCTAGCTCACAGTATTCACCCTATAAATATGTGCTGAAGAATGAATGTCAAGTTTCTGAGTCCTTTGTATCTGGGGGGCTCACAGCTTCTCAAGTGCTTTTGCTGTCTCTTCTCTTCTGCCTGGGTCTGTGCTTCTTCCTCTCTTTAGTGTCAATAGCCAAGGTGTACAGGGAACCAGGACCTGAGAGCTTGCCTGTGGCCTACAGATCTGTCAGGCTTCTTTCCTTGGCCTGGGAGCCTGGTCCTCCTACTTTCTAGCCTCCAAGGCCCCAGGACTCAACTCTTCAGGAACTCTCCTACCCAGAGGGTCCCAAAAAGCCAGGCTTCCTTTTTTTTTTTTTTTTTTGGTACCAGGGATCAAACTTGGGACCTTGTGCTTGCAAGGCAGGCAGCAGAACCACTGAGCTAAATCCCCTGCCCAGCCAGCCTTCCTTTTGAAGAACTGAAGAGAGGAAGCAAGCTTGGAACCCAGGCTTGGAGAGAAGTCAGTGGGAGAGGGGAAGCTGAGACTCCACCAGCTGTGCCTTCTGTGTTCCTCAGGGTCCACCTCCCTGGAGGCCTCCAAAGGCAGATCAAGAGCTCCTCTCTTGCCAGGGCAGCCAACAAGAGGCTGGAGGCCCAGCTGCCTGGACATGCAGTGTTAGGCTACTACATGCACAGTCATAACCAGAATGCTCACAAGCATAGGCCCTCACTGACACAGAAGTGCATGAACTGCATGGAGAATTCTACACCTTCAGACACAGACTGGTGACAGGGGTAGGCATACTCTCACAGGCCATACCTACACCAGAGCAATGAAGTGCAGAAAATCAACCAATCTGGGGGCAGCTCTAGGTTTTAAGGGCCTGAAGATTCTGCAATTTTTTTTTGAAATTAAAAAAAAATACAGTTTTATTTAGAGTGAAATAAGAATACAACAATTTACAGGGCCAGGGATTTAGCTCAGTGGTTCCGGCACCTGCCTCACAAGCCCAAGGTCCCGAGTTTGATCCCCAGTACCAAAAACAAACAAACAACCCCCCCTCAAAAAAACCAACAATTTACAAATGTGAAAAGCTGACAAGCCAGAATTGGTGGTGCACTCCTGTCACCCAGCACTCTGGGTGGCTGAGGCAGGAGGATCACAAATTGAGCCCAGCCTGGGCAACTTAGTGAGACTCTGTTTCAAAAAATAAAAAGGGCTGTGGATGTAGCTCAGTGGTAGAGTGCTTCTGGGTTCAATTCCCAGTATTGGAAGTAAGATAATGATAATAATAATTTAAAAAATAAGCTGGATGTGGTAGCACACACCTGTAATTTCAGAACTCTGGGAGGGTGAGGCAGGAGGATCAGAAGTTCAAGCCCAGGCTGGGCAACTTAGAGACTTAGCAGGCAAGATCCTGTCTCAAAATAAGAAATAAAAAAAAAAAAGTCAAATGCCATGAAGTCCAGAAAAATAACTTACTAGTACAAACTGCCTACCCACCTCTGTAATACTTTCCTCAGAGTAGCTATTGGCTCTGTATATTTCATATCTTGTTGCTCTTCTACCACCTAGGTACTTACAGTACCAAGAGCTACTGGACACTGTCCTATCCCATGTGCTGTGCCCCCTCACAACTGGGAGCAGTGACAGTGGTTTTCTGGAAGCCCCTCCTACACAAGGTGGCTAGGCTAAGGTAAGGACATGAAAATGACTGAAAATCATGGAAATATATTCCAAGAAACTGCAAATCCAACATCTTCCCAACTCACCTCCATAACCAGACCAAGTCCAACACATGGAGAAAGCACAATGGAGAAGCAGCTAGAGGAAGTGGAGAGACCACTTGGGTGAATATAGCTAATGTTTGGGAAATGTACAGAAGCCCCTGGCCCTGTGAACACCTGGCGGGCACCTTCTCCAGGGTCTGTGTAACTAAGAGTTCCTGGGCTTCATTAGCTTCTTGGTGATTTGGCCTGTGCACTTGATTGAAATTCTTAGTCCACATCTCAAATGGGCTCTCATTTGAAAGCCTATTCTCATAGCCCAGGTAGCTTTTCTACCTCTCAAAATGAGTATTTCATGTCTTTCTCCTCAAATGATTTGTGGCACCTTTCATGCTGGTAGGAATACCCAAGATCCTCCGGGTGGGTAGATGCCAGTGCAGGTGCAGAAAACAGCTTCAGCAGCAGGGACGACCCCTCACCTATAGTGAGGGGGACAGGTGTGGGCCAGCAGGTATGGGAAAGAAGCCTCTCCTGAAGAACAGTGGACCAGGGTAGGACACCAAAGTTATTATTATTTTATTTTTAGGAGATGCTGGGGGGGTGTCTCATGACCTTGAACTTCTGGGCTCCAACGATCCTTTTGCTTCAGCCTTCTAGAGCATCTGGGACTATAGGCCAGTACCACTGTGCCTAGCTCCAAGGTGATCTTTGAGACAGAAGTCAGAGAATATAGCTTTCCTGGTGAAGATTCCCATTGCACTTAGACTGAAACCCAAGCGCCTTAGGAGCCTCTGTGGCCTTGTGTGATAAGCCAGGGCTCTCCCATCTTATTTCCACCACCCCCAAATTCTTTAGCCTAGATTCCTTGGCCCTCTAGCTCCTACCAGCAAAGCTTTTTCCTATCTCCTGGCACTTTTTTTTTTTTTTTTTGTACCCGGGATCGAACTCCGGACCTTGTGCTTGTGAGGCAGGCAGCAGCACCCAGGCCCTCTCATGGCATTTAAAGCTCCTGTCTCTTTTACTTGGACTCCTGGCTGGCAACACTGGGCCCCATTATCACGTCTTCCTAGAAGCTCTCTCTGACCACTGGGACTACAACAGCACTAAGCTCTATTGAGGCCAGGAAGGAATGGCCTGCTGGTTCACGTGGGTGGAACTCCAGCCTTATAACCATTTGAAATTATCCTGTAATATTTTCTGTCTTTGGTCTGGGCTTCAGGAATGCCCAGACCGGATGTGCCTTCTACATCTCAGCATACAAGATATAACCAGTGTATAAGATGCACTGAATAAATATCAACCTAGTGAGTAAATACAGCAGCTGCCCCCACAGACAGACAGATGCCCAAGTTGTTTGGTAATTTCCTTCTGGGACCATTGTCAAGGCTTAGAGCCGAGAGGAGAGCATGGCCTGTCATTGACACAATCCCGACAGAGATCCAAACTGTGGCCCAGATGAAACAGGCGAAAAGAAGTAGGAGACAGAAACCAGGGACAGAGATACAGACCCAGAGATAGAGACCAAGATACAGTAAGACTCGGATTCAGCCTCGGCGGCGCCCCTGAGACCTGGGCCTCAGCCGGAGACAGTGCCGGGAGCGGGGCGGAACGAGCCGAAAGAGAGCAGACGCCGGCGCAGCGAGTGTGGTACCCGCACCGCCCGCGTCCCCTCGCACAAGTGGCCTCGGCAGGTGGCCGCGCGTCCTCCCGCCCGCCCACCAGCGCGACACGTGCTGGATCAAAGCGACCGGGAAGGGGCGGGGCGGGGAGGTGTCGGGAACCGGGAGGTGCGAGAGCGCGAGCTTCCCAGGGGTTGGCAAGAGCGTGGGAGCGCAGAGTCCTGGCGGTGACAGAGACCAGAGAGACCCAGAGACATCTCGGAGACACCCAGAGACATACAGGCAGAGAGATAGGAAACAAGTCGAGAGATTCGAGAGGGCCAGACTTGGGGCGCAGAAGCAGGGGCCGTAGAGGCCACTAAAGATCCAGAGCAAAGAGACCCCCAAGCAGCGGCCGCTAAGAGATCTGGTAAGAATGTGAGCGACGGAGTCACCAAAAAGCCTTCAGAGACCCGAAAGATGGCGAGACAAAAAAGGCCCAGCCCCATGGGAAAAGGAAGTGCGCTTTGGAGAACAGAAAATAAGAGGGAGAGGAAGAGAGGTGGAAAGAAGAGCAAGGGATTTTGAGTGTGGAGGGCGGGGAGAACTCCTCCCCGCCGAGAGTCGAGAGGACCCCCGGGGCAGAGATCCGAGTGCGGCGTCCTTTCTCAGGGTCACGCCTGTGGAGGTGCGGGCCAGGGTTGGAGGGAGGGCTGTGGAGGCTGCAGGACCTCGGGGTAGGAGCAGGGGCATGCGGGGACCTAAGAAATCAGGGTCTAGATCCGAAGCTTCCAACTTTACAAGAGCTAAAACGCTACACTTATCACTAGGTAGAAATGTTGAAACAAAAACGCCATATTAGAAGTATGGTTAAATGAATTTTTTCTTCTTTAAAAAGGAAAGCGGAAAAAAAAAAAAAAAAAAGGTAAGCGAAAGAAAAGCAAGAGCTGCATTGGCCGGGAATCGAACCCGGGCCTCCCGCGTGGCAGGCGAGAATTCTACCACTGAACCACCAATGCGAGACATAGAAGACTGTTCTATAGTACTAACTTTGTATGAGTCTGAGGCTAACTCGCCTAGGCAGAGGGCTGAGATCTCATGCCCAAGGAAAGGATGGCCCTCAACGGTTCACGTGGGTGGAGCACCAGGTCATTCTTCCTCTCGCCTGGATCCGGCCACCCGGCCATAAAGTTACTCCATATGGCCAGGGGCGGCCCCACACCCGGGTGCGAACAGCCCAGGCCCCAGAGCCTCGCGTGCAGGTGAGAAAAACTCAACTCGAGCCCAGGTTCCCAAGGAGGGGGGCGGTGGGGGCTGCTGAGCCCACACATCTGCCCTCCCATTTGGCGGAGGTAGGGGAAGTGGGATGTGCTGGGGGCCCTGATCCCAAATGGGAACCCCCTTCTCAAGATCTGGGGCCCTTCAGGTTTGGGCTTTGGCAAGGCAGTTTTTTTTCCCCTGCGAAAAAAACTAAGGTGTTCAGGGGGCGCAGGAAGGGCTTGGAGGAAGCCCCACTTGTCTCTGACTCCACAACTATCTTCTGTCTCGGTTTGTAACCCTGTCTTTCTGTCCTTGTCCGTGGCACTCTTTGTCCCATTAAATCTCTGATTTATTTTCTCAGGCACTTCGTCCTGAAGTTACCGAGTGTTCACGCATCCTTTTGCAGAGGGTCATGCTCTTGGTTTGAGGTGGGTGTTGATCCCTTTTTTGGATCCCTCTTTTGCCCCTTTAGAAAAACTGCCTGCTCCCTGCTCGCCTCCAGTTAGGAAGGGCCTCCAACCGCCAGCAACAGGGGCACCCTGTGTGAGGTTTCCCATTAGCTGCGTTCCTGCGTTAAGTTTTGAACCAAATATTTGTAAGTAGAAAGATCTTTCTACTCCGACTCGGGTTTTAAAGATTTGATCCTTCTTCCTTGAAGCTCCCCTTGCTCCCCCTTAGTCCAGTCATCTTCAAGGAAATCCTTTTCCCGGTGCACCTACTCCCTTTGCTTTTAAAATAGCACCTTGACGACACATCGCCCTTCCACTAGATCTGCAGGGATGAGGTGGACCTCTCCTGCCTTCCTCAGTTTGAACTGTCCAAACCTAGATCAGGGCCACGTGCCCACAGCCAGCACGCAGTTGGTGGGGGAATAGAACAGTGCGCCTCTTCCACCACCAGGCAGAGCCCCAGTTGAACCAGGCCAGCACCCTTGGGTTGCAGTTATCCCTATACCGAGTGGGAAGGGAATTTGGGTAGACAATTTACAGTATTTAGCCTGGAGGCTGAGGGGTGCTAATTTTATTTCCGTGTTAGTGAGGGTACAGTGAACATCCAAGAAAGTGCAATTCTAGGAAAGCTCTCTGAATTTCACCTCTGAGTTTAGTCCCCAAACACTTAAACTCTATCTCCCCATAACATTTCTCCTTCTTTCAGCTGTGTCCCGCTTCATTATACAGCCTTATGGTCCTTAAACCAGCCGGTGTCCATTCGGCCCTCACTTCCCACACTCTCAGGCCAATTCCTCTCCTTCCCCTCCCCCCCTTCACCCCTCGGCTTTCCGGGAGCCTCTTGCGGGGTCCCGGCCCCGCAGGATCCAGGTGCGTGCCGAAGGGGGCGGAGCCGTGGCTTATCCCTCCTACCCCGGCGCGGCGGGATATAAGGACCAAGGCGAGCGGACCCGGTCCGCGCCAGGGTCTGGAGGAGCAATGGTCACCCGGGATAGAGCTGAGAATAGGGACGGCCCCAAGGTGAGAGGCGGGAGGGGAGGGAGCAGAGGTCCTTGGTCCGGCCTGGGAACTTGGGCCCTGACACCGTGGATCAAGGGTGAAGATGGGGAAGCAGGGCTGAAAGGGGAGAGGTCCCCGGGGTGGAGAGGATCCAAGGAGCCAGGCGCTGGAGAGGAAGCTGCAAAGTTTGATGAAGAAAGGGACAGGGTCAGAGCAGGACCTGCGAGAGCGGCGGAAGCAGAGGTCTAGCGGCTTGGGTAATGCGGTGCCTTAAGGGGGCGTGGGGAAGGAGGGGACCAGAATTTCAGTAAAATAAGCAAGAGGGAGCCAAGGAAGGAGGCTGGGAGAGGGGGGAAAATAGAGCCCGGGCCCTAGTTCCACTAGGGCTGTGAGCCAGAGCTGGCCCAAAGTAGTCTTCATAGGCGGCCTTGGGGCTGGGTTCCCGAGGTCTGAGACCCCATGGAAGACTTTGGTAAGAGCAGTGGAGAAGGGGGACTGCCTAGACCGCTTTGAAGGAGAAGAGGGGGGGCGGTCGCGCTAGGTGTCTCCCTTTCTACACTCAGGGCCGCCCGCTCTGAGCCCCGCACCGTGCAGCCCACTTGCCTGGGCACAAAGAGGGTCCCAGAGTTCTCCACTGAGACAGAGACTGCACGAGACGGAAACATAGAGAGAAAAGAGGAGAAACACAGAATGGGGAGGAGGGAGGACGAGACTCAGAGAGGAGAATACAGAAGATCCGGGAGAGAGAGGAGGCGAGCTTCAGAAAGGGATCCCAGGGGCGGTGGGAGGGGGAGTGGAGAGGGTTGGAGTGGGCCCGGCCCTAGGCAATCTGGGGTCCTGGGGAAATGGAAAGAGGCTCTCCCAGCGGCGGGATCCGGACGCCGGCGCGGCAGCTCTGAGTCTCGGTCCGGTCGGCCCGCTCTCCCTTTCCCGCTGGTCGCAGATGCTGAAGCCGCTAGTGGAGAAGCGGCGCCGGGACCGCATCAACCGCAGCCTGGAAGAACTACGGCTGCTACTGCTGGAGCGGACCCGGGACCAGGTCAGTCCCTCCGCCAGGTACAGACCCCCAAGCATCCGCTTCCCGCTTCCCAGGGCTTCCCACTGGGGTAGGGACACAGGCTGACCCGAGCCCGGTCCTTGGGATCCCATTCCAGACTCCCCACGCTCTCAGAACGTCGGGTCTGTAAGTTTCCCGTCTGGTTCTGTAAATTTCTCTCCCAGGGTGGGTCAATCACGCTGTACCTTTCTAAATGTCCCCTTCACCTCCCCTACACCCCCAGATCAGCCAGCTTCAGTCCGGCCGGTAGTGTTCCCTCCCTGGGTTGCCCTTCCGACCCCCTCCTCACACTCTGAGTACCGGTTCCACGCCCTCGGCTTGGACGGTTTCAACTCAGGGTGGGACAGGACCATTCTTGGTCATCTCACTCCACATCCGGTCGCGCGTTCTGGGGGCACTGCCAGCTCCCGTTCCCGCCCCTCCCTTCTTCCCCCTGCCACTTTCCCCCTCTCTTCCCACCCCTTTCTGTCTCTGCGCCCTCCCCTCCCATCTGTAGAACCTCCGGAACCCGAAATTGGAGAAAGCGGAGATACTGGAGTTCGCCGTGGGCTACTTGAGGGAGCGAAGCCGGGTGGAGCCCCCGGGTACAGAGCGGGGGTGGGGCAGCGGAGGGTGGAGGGGACCCCTGGAGGCTCGGCTGGGGAAGCTGGGGCAGCCCTGCTGTGGACGGTGGGCTCGGGGAGTGGCAGGCTCTGCTCCTAGGCGAGGTTAATAATACCCGCGCGTGTCTGTGTCTGTGTCTCCCTCATTTTTTCTCTCTATCCATCCATCTGGCTTCCTGTCTCTGTGCGCCCGTCTGACCTCGGTCTCTCTGCGCCCCGCCCCTTCCCTCACCCCTGCTGGGTCCCTGCCCTGCCCGACTGTCTTCCCGCTGGCCGCATCCGCCGCCGCGGCTCCAGGGGTTCCCCGGTCCCCAGCCCAGGACGCCGAGGCGCTCGCCAGCTGCTATTTGTCCGGCTTCCGCGAATGCCTGCTCCGCTTGGCGGCCTTCGCGCACGACGCCAGCCCGGCCGCCCGCGCCCAGCTCTTCTCCGCGCTGCACGGCTACCTGCGCCCCAAACCACCCCGGCCGGAGCCTGTAGATCCGAGGTCCCCAGTGTCGCGCCCACCGCTGGACCCCGCCGCACCAGCCCCTGGCCCCGCGCTGCACCAGCGCCCCCCAGTGCACCAGGGGCCCCCTAGCCCGCGCTGCGCTTGGTCCCCATCCCTCTGCTCCCCTAGCGCCTGGGATTCTGGCGCGCCGGCGCCCCTCACCGGACTGCTGCCGCAGCCACCGCCGCCTTACAGACAAGATGGGGCGCCCAAGGCCCTGTCGCTCCCGCCACCCGCTTTCTGGAGACCTTGGCCCTGAGCTCTGGGGGGTGGGGGCGGGGGCGGGGGCGGGGGCTGGGCGTGGGGTAGAGACTCCAGTCCGAGGGCAGCAGAGGGATCCGGGCGTCCGGGCGGGGCGCGCGGGCTCAGCGCGCGGGTGAGATGTGGTCTATATTAGAGTATCTATATAAATATATATTTCCTGGTTCCTGTCCCTTTTCCCTGACCCCGTCCACCCTGCGGCTAGGATTGTACCTTCTCTGCCCCAGCTCAGTCCCAGTCCTTTCCCAAGTCCCTAGTGCATGGAATAAAGTGGTTGGTTATTAAATCCCCGTGTGTCCCGGAGCCAGGGGCCTGCCTTTATCTCGGCGTCCACGCCCACTTTCCCTTCCCTTCTGTCTCCTACCCCTAGTCCTGCTCTCCATGGCCCAAGCCCCGGGGCAGACAGGTAAGTAAAGAGAGCAGAGCGGAGACTAAGGTTAGGTCTGAAACCAAGAGGGAAGCGCAGATAGGATAGGGGTGAAGGGATGAAGGGATGGGGCCTTTAAGAAAAGCCAGATAAAAAGAAAAAAAAAGTTACTGAAATAAAACCGACTCTGGTGGGATTCGAACCCACAACCTTTGAATCGCCTTTTTCGTCACTAGAAGTCCAATGCGCTATCCATTGCGCCACAGAGCCACTTGGTGGGTGGTGGCTTCTCACAGCTTACGGTTACCAGAGTGGGGAAGGGAAAGGATAGTTGGAAATTGGGCGAGGTGTGCCAAGAGCGCGAGGTTAGGCTCCCGGAGGCCAGTGAGGATGAGAGGAAGCCTGCTCAAAGCACGTGAGCCAGGTGGGAGTGAGGGTGCAGAAGGGTGCGGGAAACAAGGAGGGAGAGCAAACAAGAGCGAGCAAGAGTGCAAAGCTCCGGCTGCCCGCTTGGGGAGTGCTTCCAGCTCAGGCGCACTGCACTCCCTGATGTGGTCCCAGCAAATAAACTCGTTTTGTTGTAAATTTCGGTGTCTGTTTTCTCCGGTTTATCTTTTTTTGCCAAGCGGTCCAGGGTTTGTTCCCCGCTCCCCTTTCTCCAGGGTTTCGATGGTTCCCCAGTCCTAATTTGAAGGACGTGAACAAGACGGTCAATTTGGCATTGTCTTCGCCTCAATTTCTGCCTTTCTACTCTCTTAGGAGGATAATGGGGACCTTACGCTTTCATGCAGGTAGCGTGGCCGAGCGGTCTAAGGCGCTGGATTTAGGCTCCAGTCTCTTCGGAGGCGTGGGTTCGAATCCCACCGCTGCCAGGCCAACGTTTTTTCCGCTTTTATGAGGACCCTAAAAGAGCAGTTTCAATATCCACTTTCTTCTGCTTAGTCTTCTAGAAGACTATAGGGTCTGTATCCGTACTCCAAACCAAGACGTGACGGAAACTGACGAAATAACCTATGTTTCTTCGTAACTCATCTCCATTTTAACATGTTCAAACATAACATTTTAATATCACAATTGGTACAACTTCCAAAATATAAAAATGATTTTCTAAACTTTCTCCTTCATCTGTTAACGGAGATGTCAATTACCTAGCATGAAACAAGAACAAGCTTCTAACTTGCTTTTGGTTTAAGTTCTCCGGTGAAAAAGAGCATGTCACACACAAAACAACAAATACAGTGGACCCTCAGCTTACGACCGGCCTGACATACGAGCAACTTGGGTTAACTAGGTTAATGGAAGGTTCATCTATCTCTTGTTGTCGATAACGTGTACCCAGGTAAGCATCCAGATCTCAGATGTATTGACTTAGTTACAACCAGCCCTCGAGAGCCGATCGAATTCATGAGTCCACTATAATATAGAGCCAAAAAGTGAAAGGTTCCACCGAGATTTGAACTCGGATCGCTGGATTCAGAGTCCAGAGTGCTAACCATTACACCATGGAACCACTACCTACCCTCTTATCCTGAGATTTTATACATTTCTCAGCATTATATTTTGCCTATCTCTCCAACCTTGTCACTTAGCCAAAATACAACTACAGATGCTGAATCTAGTAGACATCACTCCTGAGCACCCGAAATGTGAATTACTATACATTGTCAGCTGCTGAGGTTGAAGGCTATATGAAAAAGAAAAAATTTCACTAATATTTAAAAATATTGATTATAAGTTAAGATTTTGGAATATTTGGTTAAGTAAGATATACTATTAAACTTAATCTCTCTGAATTTTTAAAACTCTTTTTGATGTAGCTACTACAAAGTTAGCATTCACATACATAATTTGCACACATACCGCTCTAAAACATCTCCTCTTTATTATTCTAAATGAAGCCAGGTACAGAAAGACAAATACTGTATGATCTCATTTATTTGTGGAGTTTAAAACAATCAAATTCACAGAAGTGGAGAGTGGAATGATGGTTACCAGAGGCTGGAGAGCTGGACAGATGTGGTGATGATGCTAGAGAGCACACCTTCAAGTGGACGGGAGAAATAATGTTTTAATGTTTATTACACATCATAGTGACTACAGTTAATAATTACGGGTTATGTATTTCAAAATTTCTGACAGTAAATTTCAAATGTTCTCACAAATAAGATTTTGAGTCGATAAATGTTAATTAGTTTGATTTGGTCAGTCCACATTGTAGATATAACTTTGTACCTTATATACAATAATAATTTATCAATATACAATAAAAAATTAAGAAATAAACCAAGATCATATTTAAAAAACTCTTTTCCTCCACTTTCATTCTGTACTTCAGAAATTAAATGACTGACTCAAGATCACTGTCTTTTGAAAAAAGGTAACTACTTCTTGTTTTACTCTTTTTCATCGCTTTGTTCAAAGAACCCCAGTATATTTAACTATCCCCCAAAACGCGACTATCTTTAGATGGGGTAAAACGTAAACGCCCGAACAGGGACTTGAACCCTGGACCCTCAGATTAAAAGTCTGATGCTCTACCGACTGAGCTATCCGGGCTCTTTAGAAAATAGTTCTTCCTCTGCCTAGAAGAGTTCTCTGCAGACAAACGGGCAGGCTCGCAGAACGTATAAATGTATGTCTGGGCAGAGGATCGCAGACTCTGAAGAAGCGTGAGTGGCCCCGACACAGCTGTTTACGTTTTCCCCGCCTCCCTGCCTCAGATTCCCTCACCGACTGTGGGACACAGGAGCGAGAGAGCAGCGGAGGTTGGATCAGTATCTTGCGGTGTCGGGACTGGCCGAGCGGGGTCGCTGCGGACTTCAGTCTTCCCACTCTGTTCCCGGGCTGCTGTAACCCAAATCCCGGACCCTCGGGCACCCAGGCTCCCTCCCACAGAACTGCGGGGTGAGGGCAGACCTGGAATGCAAAGAATCCTCCATGAGGCCTCTACACCCTTTGTGCCAGGACTCCACTTGTTTGCTGACCCGCCCTATCACAAGGGAGAGGTTCGGTCCGTTGTGCCAAAGGATGGGGACAGACACCGAGCGTGGGGAGAGGATGGATGTGGCTGTTCCTGACCCTCCTGTCACGTGCCGAGGTGTGTGTACGGCTCTCCTGCATGTGGCTGCAGTCACCTGTGCTGTATGACTGAGTGTGCCTCATCCGTGCATAGTGAGTCACACATGGGTGACTCACGTGTAGGACAGTTCTGGCTGGGAGACAGGAGGAAGGCTCTTGGGTAAAACTGGGGAGTGGGTGGACAAGGGTCCTAGAGCATCAGTCGAGTGCCTGACTAGGCAGAGGGCAGTGTTGCAAGCATACAGGCATCACGGTCTCCCTGCTTCCATTCTAGTATTTGGTCCCTCCCGCCCCAGTGGACCTAGATTTCTGATATTTATCTGGTGAGTCAGCCAAGGGACCGGCTGTGCCAGAGGCACACAAACAAGTGTAGGGGTGCAAGACTAGGCGGGGAGAGTGAACCAGAGCAGCCTGCCCAGCGCTTCGGTGAGAGAGAGCCCAGGAGTATCCTAGAGACAGCTGAGTCCTTCCTCAGTCCAACATTTCCCCAGCCCCCTCGCACCCATCCAGCAGCGCCCCCGCTTGGGTTTCGCTCGCCTCCTCCAGGCCAGCGTTGCTGGGCACCCGTCCTTGCCTCTCATCATGGCAGTGTACCGCCTGTGTGTGACCACTGGTCCCTACCTGAAGGCCGGCACACTGGACAACATCTCTGCCACACTGGTGGGCACGTGTGGTGAGAGCCCCAAGCAGCTGCTGGATCGAGTGGGCAGGGACTTCACCCCTGGATCGGTGAGTATAAGGGAGAGAGGTACAAACTCTGGGGAAGAGCTTCTAGGGGATCCTGAAGGAGGGGAGGATCTTTCCTGCCCAATTCATCAAACCTTGCTAAACCGGGGTGCTCACACTGGCCTAGTCACCATTCCTTTTGTGTTCTCTGCCTTTTCTGGGATGACAAACCTACCCAGGTGGGGCTGTGAAGTGGAAGGAGGATTGGGCAGGGGTCCTGGACTTCCTTTGGCTTCCTGGCTCCTCCCATAATTGACCGGGCTTTGAGCCAGTCCCTTCCGGTGGCAGCCTGGCTTTCCTCTGGGTGGTAGGGAGGAATCTGCCCACCTTCTTGAACAGCACAGCTGTTTGCTGGTGGCTATACAAGGGAGCCCTGCTGGCCAAGGTAGCTAGGGAAATCCAGGGACACTCTGCTCACACACCACCGGGGATCCTGCTTCCTCCTAAATGGAGGGCTGTCTTTTTCTCATTCATATAAAGGCACTACATGGGTCAGCATAGACGAAGGTGTCCTGCACCTTGCAAGATGCAAGGATGGACTGGGTAGTTCCCGGCCTCTCACTTGCTTGCTCCATTGGTTGCTTCAGGTGCAGAAGTACAAGGTGCGCTGCTCAGCAGAGCTGGGTGAACTCTTGCTGCTGCGTCTGCACAAGGAGCGCTTTGCCTTCTTCCGAAAGGACTCCTGGTACTGCAGCAACATCATTGTCATTGCCCCAGATGGCACTGTCATCCCCTTTCCCTGCTATCAGTGGATCGAGGGCTACTGCACCATGGAGCTGCGTCCAGGAACAGGTGGGCCAGAGGAGAAAGCTGCACTATACTGTGAAAGTCTTTTGGGATTAGGGATGGGGTGTCCCAGAGCCCACTATGTAGGCAATAGGGTTGGCTTTAGGAATGCTAGGCTCCCAAGTAGATACATTATGAAAGTTTTTCAGTAAAGCCCTGGAGTGCAAGGGCTTTCTGGGCAGTATTTGCTCCTCCAGAGGCACACAAGGACATGCACATTTGTATGCTTGTGTAAACATACACTTACATACAACAAGCAGTCTGCTTACCACAGACTTTCTCTGGACTTTCTCAGAGTGTTCCTCTGGAGCCTAGGGAGAAATTAACCTGCAAGCTAATTAGACCTCAATAGAATTCCTCTGTGTTTGGAGAATTTAGTTGGAGAGGCCCTGTCTCTTTTTTCTGGGTTTGCTAGCATGGCTGAAGTCCCTTGGGGGTGAGTGAGGGTCCTTTGTTAAATTTGTGCAGGATTTCTAGGATGCTGGGGTCCAGTCTCTTCTGCCTCCAAATCTGTCTGGCCCATGGAGGCAACATTAGGCCTGCTCTGTGCATTGAGATGAGTCTCAGGGATGAAAAATGGACATTCTAGGTCAAAGTGAGGCATGTGAGCTCTTCATAGACTTCACTGTAAAGCCCCATCTGTCATCACAGTACATCCACAACTTCACAAAATATATTTATTCACCAGTCATTTATCAAGTGCTTGTTATGGGCATGGTGTTAGGTACCATGCAAGATTCTTCAAATACAAAACATGAATATAGCATGATTTCTGCCTTCAAGGAGTGTCCAGATTAGAAAGAAGGTACATGTGGAACCTGTTATAAGGAAGATCATTATAATTTGAGGGTACAGTTGTCTCAAATCCCTGATGAATGACGAAGAGCACAGGGGCATCCCCCATGCAGCTCATATGTAGGTGGCTGTGGGGCTGGGCTCAAGGGTTAGGGGATTTAGGAAGATTTGCAGGAGGGGGTGTGGTTTGAGAAGAGACTTATATGAAGAATGATTTTCATTCCCCACAGCGAGAACCATTTGTCAGGACTCCCTCCCCCTGCTCTTGGATCAGAGGAAGCGAGAGCTCCAGGCCAGACAAGGATGCTATCGGTGATGTTTCTTTTCCCGTGTTTATTCTGACCTCACCCTTAATCAAATTGTTCCTAATGCTGACGTCAGTCCCAGGCTTGGGATCCCAACTCTGGTCAAGACTCATTTAAACCTAACCCTACTCTAATGGTGACCCCAAGAAACCAATATCAACAATTATCTCTGGATGGAAATGTAGCTATAGCTCAGTGGTAGAGCACTTGCCTAGAATGCCTGGGTTTCATCCCCAGCACCCAAACAAAACAAAAACAAAATAAACATAAAAACCCCCAAAATAACTATCCCAATATCATCAACAAATCCATACTCCCCCTAAATGTTCCTGATTTAACCCAGATCCCATATCACGAGTGACTCTAGGCTAGTGCTTACCAACCTCAACCCATCCTCAGCCTCATCCTCAAACCCATCGTGATCTTAATCTCAACACAAACCCCTTTCTAAACCAGTTTGGGCATTTATGTCATCCTCCAATGCTATCCTGGGGACTGGGGTGTAGTTCAGCGGCATGCACAAGGCCCTGGATTCAACTCCCCACCTGCTGCAAATCCTAATCTGAAGCCCAGTGCATTGATGGAGAAAATCCAATTCTTGGTCACATACCTAGAAAATGAGTAGTCTATGGAGTTTTAATCTGAAATCAATTCTTTAAAATTGAAGCTTGAGTTGGGTGTGGTGGTGCATGCCTGTAATCCTAGCACCATGAAAGGCTGGCTCAGGAGAATTGTAAATTGGAGCCTGGTTTGGGCAATGTAGCAATTCAGTGAGGCCTTGTCTCCGAAAAGAGGGAAAGAAAAAAATAGGTGCCAAGAGAGTGCAAAGCCCCTGGTTTCAATCCTCAGTACCACCACTGACAAACAAATAAAACAAAATTAAAATTGAAAAGCTAAGGGTGTTTATCCCAAGCTTGACCTGCCATCTCTGCTTGATCTGCATCTTTTCCCAGGCAGCTGGAAGATCTATGCCCCTGGCTTCCCTCGAATGGTGGATGTCAGCAGCTTTGAGGAAATGGAATCAGACAAGAAATTTGCCTTGACCAAGACGATACCTTGTGCAGACCAGGGTGACAGGTGCGGACTGGGGCTTGGGAATGAGGTAGAGGGGAGTGAGGTGGAAGGAGGGCCAGATGAGACTGGGCAGCCTGGATGGAGGAGTTGGGGTCTATATCAAAATACCGTTTCATTCAAGTGTCAGGAACAGAGGGGACTGGGGATGGGGTCTGACAGAGAGGATGAAAGTGAAAAGGTCATTTCAGATCTGGAGCAGAAAGGGCAAGGGACGAGCCAGGAGAAAGGAGGAACCTGGGGACTGGGGATGAGGGGGCAGGACCGAGGGAAGGAATTAAAAGGAGAGGCTGCAGGTCCCACTGACCAGTATCTGTCTTTCTACTCCCCTTATCCCCAGCCCTGGGAATCGGTACCTGCCTGGATTCCCCATGAAAATTGACATCCCGTCCCTGCTGCACATGGAGCCCAACATCCGCTACTCAGCCACCAAGACAGCGTCGTTGCTCTTCAATGCCATTCCCGCGTGAGACCACTGTCCTCTCTCTACCCTTGCTCACTGCCCTGTCCCTTTGTGCACATCTCATGTCCCTGCTCCCCAGGCCCTCTCCCTACACCATTCTTCTCTCTCACTCCCTCTTTTTGTCCCCCGATCTCCTTTTCCCTTGCTCCTTAGTCTCCTCCCCTCTGCCTACTTTGCACCTCTCAGAACACTTAGCGCATGATCCAGGGACTACTGGTGGGGCCGTGTCTAATAAGACAGAGAGGCCTAGCCCTTAGCTTTAAGGAGATGGAGCCAGACAACTTCAAGTTCAAGTCCCAGAACTAATATTTTTTAGCTATGCGCCGTTAATTTTTCACTTAGTCTCTAAACAATTTCCTCACTTGTTAAAAGACAAATAATGTCCATTCCTACCTCATAGATGTTGAGGAAAATGAAATGAGATAATTACCCAGGACAAAATAATCTCTCAATAGGGGTTCCCTGGTACTAGTATTTGAAAATAGCCTTTGGCCAGGAGGAATGCACGGCTTCACTCAGGAGGCATGAATGCAGTTAATTAGCAGTAGCAGTCATCAGAAGTTTAAGTAAACAGCTGGGGCTCTAAGTGTGATGTGGCTGGAGGGAGGAGTTCAGTTAACCCTCGGGTGACTAGAGAGGACAGGTGTCAGCTGGGTCCAAGTGGTAGGTCTGTGGAGAGAAGAGATGAGGGAACAGTAGGCAGGTACTACTTACAGTCCAAACACAGGTTGGGGACAGTTGGCCAACTACTTAGGTGGGAATGGGAGACTCAGCTGGCCAACCAAGAAGGGGCTGCATGTGGAGCCCCAGAGGCAACCAAGACAAGTGCTTGGGCCTCATCTCCTGGACTTCTGTGCTTGGAATGATTCTTTCTGAGGACAAGTGGGACAGGAAGTGGACATAAGGGATGAACAAGAGCTCAGGAGTGTCTGAGGTGGATGGAGTACGCAGAAGGCCACGCATGCGCCAGGCTTCAGGAAAAGAAGAGGTTGTGAGCCTCTAGCATGACTGAAGGGTCAGAGGGGCATCTGAGGAGACAGAGAGTGCCCTTGAGCTGGTTCCCGGGGGGATGTGGAGGAGTAGGGAGAGTAGAACCCGGAAGACCACAGCACCACCAGTGAGGGCTCTGAGAAGAGCCAGTGGGAACAGGGAGCTGCTTGGAGACCTGAGGGTGGGGCGACTGCACAGTGTTCTGAAGGACATTTGTGGAGGAGGGGACTTGTCAAGTGAAGTCTTTTTTACTCCCCTTTATTTGCCTCCTTAGCTTCTCTCATGGTTGAGTTCCTGGCTGGTTTTTCTCATCTCTTGGGTTTTGATAGCTGGGCACCGAGCAGATGTTGGTACAGTAAGTGAGCAAGCACTTTGTGAGATAGGCAGTCTCCACCCTGGGCCTGACAGATTGTTAATCCCTCCCCCTGCCACTTGCCCTCTGCCTTCCCCAGTTGCCACAGTCTTCAGGACATACTCATGTCTCTTACTGACTACTACAAGCCTACCTGTTCCGGGCTTCATCCCCTTTCCTTTGGTTAAGTACACTTGGTGAGTGGTTATTAGGAGGAGGGTGTGTTAGGGCACACAGAGCCGAGATCTTGCCCTAAGGAGCTCACAGCCAAATGGAGGCCGTTATATGTGTCCTGTGTTTATAATGTAATGCGGGGAAAGGTAAGTGTTTTGTGAAAGATCCAAGGTATGTGTTTTAGAGGGGGCCAGACAGGCTTCATAAAGGACTCTGCATCTTAGATGTATCTAGAAGAACAGAGAGACCTCCTATAGTAGAGATGGCTTTCTAGGGGAGACCCAGCTGGAACAGAGCCCTGAAAGTGAGGGAAAGCCAATTTAATTTCAGCCATTCCCTCCATTGTAAAAAGATATTTACTTTAAAAAAAAAAATCAAGGGCCGGGGATTTAGCTCAGTGGTTCCGCTGCCTGCCTTGCAAGCCCAAGGACCCAAGTTTGATCCCCGGTACCAAAAAACCCAAAATCAAACAGTATAGACATCCAGAAAGAGGGCCTATCTCTCTGCTTGACAGCTCTACTTTCACCAGTTCAGTAGTACACAAAGTATGTGCTTGGTTATGACTGGAGAGCAGGCCTTGGTCAGCCTTGTTTAGAGCACGGGGTGGGAGAAAAAGCTGGAAAAGTTGGTAGAAACTGGCTGGTGGGAAACTTCACGAATCAGCCAGGATTCACAGCTGGGGCTTTGTCTTGTAGGCCAGGGATGGGGTGAAGATCTATGACAAGGATGACACTTGGAGAAAGCAGCCAAAACCCCAGTGATGGTGGCTTATCTGCACCAGGGGGCCAGAGGCACCAGTACTCCTCCTAGGGATGTTTCCATTTGAACCAGGAACTCCTCAGTCTACAGAGCCTCAGTGGAGTACTAGGCTTGTTTCCTGTGTGGATTCTTAGGTACCTCTCATTTAGGGGATGACTCCCTAGTTCTCCCCAGGCTGGGGACACAGGGCTTCCAACAGCTGCCAACACCCATTCTCATCTTCCTCTCTCCCACAGGTCCTTGGGCATGAAGATTCGGGGGCTTCTGAACCGAAAGGGTTCCTGGAAGAAGCTGGATGACATTCGGAATATCTTCTGGTGCCACAAGACCTTCACTACAGGTGTGCAGAGCCAGGCAGGGGATGCCTATCCTTCACCTTGCCTCATGCCAGTCTCTTTCCTCCCTGACCCAGTCTTTCCTGGGAGACTGCTGAATTTGAGTGGGAGATGCTCCTGGACCTCCCAGGATCCCCTTGCAAACCCAGGCACCTCCTCTGATGGGGAGGATAAGAATACGTCAGTGAGAATCCTGATTAGGAGCACACAACACACTTCCCTACTCCTGCAACCAGATGTTCTGGGCTTTGGGGCCAGAAGGGCTTAGGTTCAAATCCCTGCTCTGCCACTCAAGCAGGCAAGTCTCTCAGACCCTCAGTGTCTAACAGTCAACCAAAAATGTACCTACCTCATAAAGATACTGGGAGAAAACCTAAACCACAGTGATGAGCAAAGGGCTGGACAGGACCAGAATCTAGGAAAGTAATTTCCAGACCTTCTGGTCCCCTCTCTTGCTCCTTAGAGTATGTCACAGAGCACTGGTGTGAGGACAACTTCTTTGGGTACCAGTACCTGAATGGCGTCAATCCTGTCATGCTCCATTGCCTCTCCAGCTTGCCCAGCAAGCTGCCTGTCACCAATGACATGGTGGCCCCCTTGCTGGGACCAGACACCTGTCTGCAGACAGAGCTAGAGGTGGGTGAGGACGTTGGTAGTGGGCTTGATAGGAGGGAGGCAACTGGGTGGCCATTATGGACAAAGAATGAATGTGGACAAAGACAGAATGGCCTAGGCCTGGGGACCTCATCCCCTGTGCAGCCCTGTTCCTGCATCTTTCAACTTGAGCAGATGGAGATAAGGGCAAGATGGGGCTTGGGATGATCTGAGGCCTGTTTTGGGGCCTGGAAGATCCCAATGTTGAGGCCTGAAAAACAGGCCAATGGGAAGGCCTCCACATGTAGCTGGAACAATCATGGAGGACTAAGAGCTCTGAGGGCATGGGGGTAGGTGAAGACCCTCTCTCTCTGGGGCAGCCATGCCTCAGACATTTTCAGCAGGTTAGTTGATTCTCACTGTGTGTTGATTTTGTTATTGTTGAATACACTGAGGTCAGATATCAAAGGGGGAGGTGACAGTAGGGAGAACTAGGTGTGCAGGAAAGAGGACGCTGGCTTGTCCTGGACACTGGAGAGAGATCAGGTGAGAGGTTACACAAGGAGAGACTCATCTGGACCTCATTCTGCACATTCTGGGAAGGGTGCGGTACCCAGCGTTGGCCCTTAGCCCAGGCATCAAGAATTGCTGAGGCCACACTGGGGACTTTAGCTCGTTCTTGCGGCACAGAGCCGATAGGGAGGCAGAGCGCGGGTGCGAAGGGCGCGCTTAGCCTTCTGTGCGCCTTTTCCAGAGAGGCAACATCTTCCTTGCTGATTACTGGATCCTTGCCGATGTCCCGGTCCACTGTTTAAACGGCCGCCAGCAGTACGTGGCCGCCCCACTCTGCTTGCTGTGGCTCAACCCTCAGGGGGCGCTGCTGCCACTGGCCATCCAGGTGAGCCTGGGGCGGGGCTTCGGGGTGTCGGGCTCAGGGGACCAACAGTGTTGAGCCTCACCTCCTTATCACTCTCGCAGCTCAGCCAAATCCCCGGGTCCGATAGCCCCATCTTCCTGCCCACTGACTCCGAGTGGGACTGGCTGCTGGCCAAGACGTGGGTGCGTAACTCAGAGTTCTTGGTGCATGAGAACAACACGCACTTTTTGTGCACGCATTTGCTGTGCGAGGCCTTCTCCATGGCCACCCTGCGTCAGCTGCCGCTCTGCCATCCTATCTTTAAGGTTGGTGCCATGCAGGGAAGGGACCAAACTGGGTGAGGGACCCAGGCGGCCTTCTTCCTTGACTTTGGACTCACGTGACCTCATTCTGCTCGCAGCTCCTGCTTCCCCACACTCGCTACACGCTGCAGGTGAACACCATTGCCAGGGCCACGCTGCTCAATCCCGACGGCCTCGTGGACCAGGTGTGGTCTCCTTACCCTGGGAGAATGGCCCTTCTGGCCGCGCCCACAGGCTCAAAACAGTTGGATAATCTCCACCTGGCCCTTCCCGAAAGCCCCGCCCTCCCCACTTGCTCCGCCCATGAGGTCCACTCTCGCGTTCCACCCCCTGAAGCGGTTTTGCAGGCAGGGTGGCTCCAGCCCCAGCATTACTCCTAGAGGAGCCTGCGCCCAGCCAGGTTCTTGCTGCTCCGGCTTTCAGTGTATTCTTTTCTTATCCAATATCTGAGGATCTCTATTATGCACGTAGTAGGGCCGCAGCCCACGCAGTCTGCATTGAGGCAGGCCCAAATGGGTGTGGACGGCTTAGTGAACAGCGAAAGCCCCAGTGTGGTCCCCAGGCCCTGGGCAGAGATTGGGCCAGCCCGGGAGCAGAGCTGTATTGTGTCTGCAGGTCACGTCTATCGGGAGGTGCGGCCTCCTCTACCTCATGAGGACCCATCTGGCCCACTTCACCTACACCAATTTCTGCCTTCCGGATAGCCTTCGGGCCCGCGGTGTCCTAACCATTCCCAACTACTACTACCGAGATGACGGCCTGAAGATCTGGGCAGCCATTGAGAGGTGTGAGCCCAGCAGGGCAGCCCCTCTCGCCCCACCAGGGCTGTGCCCATGCCAGCTGGGGCACTTGGGGCTAGGGATTCCAGGTGCTCGCAGACTCCAGTCAGCATAGGGACTGTCCAAAGGTGGGAATTGGAGTTAGGGTCCCCTGTGGAATGGCTGGTAGCTGTGAGCTACAGAGAGGTTGGTGCATGTGAATGCAGTGGAAGAAGGGAAAAGAGGCCGGGCCATCCAACAGCTAAGGATGGTTGGGGACGGCAGGCAGCCAGGCAGGGCTTCCTCCTCTGGGCTGCTTCATGCTGAAGGGGAGGACAGCACGAGGCAGACTCTTCCCAGTGAATTCTCTGTCAGGCTCCTGTGTAGGAGGGAGCATTCTTAATTCGGGAGGGGGGATGAGACTTAAGGGAAACCAGGATACTCGGGTTCCAACTGGATCAGGAGCTCATGGACTGAACCACCATGGACTCTCAGTGGACTCTGTCTATCTGCCTCTCCCCAGCCCAAGTGGCAGTGGGCCTTGGCACTGTGGGCAGGCAGGGCTCCGAGGTTCCTCCAGGGGCACCACCGTCTCTTCCCTGCAGCTTTGTCTCAGACATCGTGGGCTACTATTATCCCAGTGATGATTCTGTGCAGCAGGACTCGGAGCTGCAGGCCTGGGTCAGCGAGATTTTTACTCAGGCGTTCCTGGGCCGGGAGAGCTCAGGTACCTCTTCTCTGTTACTCCTTCCCAGTCCCCATCCCCTGGCACAGGGTCATAGCAACTGAATTCTCCACTCGTGTTTAAATCAATTCTTCTTATTATCATATTTTGACTTTGAAACTCATAGTATTACTGTCCCACTTAGCGGATGAGGAAATAGGAACAGAGAAGGCTGCAAAAGCAGGACCCCAGGCCAGCTTTGATTGTCTCCCACACCCTTGCTTTTCAACAGTGCCCCTCTGGTCTTGCCACATTCACATAAAGCCATCCATTCACTCAGCTTGCCGAGCTCTGTCAATCTGCAGCATGTGGTAGGAGGCACCTCTGACTTCAAAGGATTCTGGAAATTTTTCTCGTACCCTCTTGTGCCTGTTCTGCCAAGTGGTCCCTCTAGTCACCAATCTCTCTTCACTTCATCGAGTGGGCCTTGCTGCTGCCAGACTCCTGACTCATACCTTTCCTCCAGCCTTTGCTCTCCCCTGTCTTCTGACACTGGCTGAGAGGGCTCTGAGAATCACCAACCCCAGAGGCCCCTCTCAGCCTCCTTTCCTTAAATTCAGTGTCAGGCAGATGCTCCAGCCCACTTTCTTTCTTTGATCTTTGTTCTGCTCCTGGGAGGATTTGGCCTTCTGACCCTCCAGCTTCTTCCTGGGTCCTAGCCACCTCCCTGTCCCAGCTCTTGGCTTGCCTTGGCTCTCTGATTCCTCTTTTTCTCCTCCCTAATGGAATGAATCAATCTTCTGTTTCTCCTCTGTAGCTGATTTCCAGAGTCAGAAATCTCACCTCTTCCCAAGTCTGAAGGACTTTTCTTTTTGGCCTCTCACTCTTGACGATGTTATGACCAGCACATGAAAATTACAAGTTAATTTTATAGAGTGACTTCTGGCCTTGCTGAGGTTAAAGTGGCTCAAATGTCTGTCCTCCAGGTCCCCCAGCCCTGGTCTGAGACTTCTCTCCACAGGAATGTAGCTTTCAGCTGGGTTAGTGCTTCTGGTTGCACAGAGGACTGGGGGGTGGGGGAGTGGGGGAGGTGTCTCAGGTCACCTGCAGATAGAACAGCTGTTGTAGTCCTAACCAGTAGGGTCAGAGCTTTGCCTTGCTTTTAAACAAAAGTTTCCAGTGTACTGGACAGTAGAGAATATAACCAACCGGTGTTACCCACCCACTAGATTTAACACTGGGCAACGTGTTGCCATATTTGATTAATCTGTTGCTTTTGTTTATTGCCAAAGCCTTGTAAAGTAAGTTGCAGTCCTCTTATTTCACCCCTAGTCAATATGCCTTTTTCTTTTTTTGTTGGTGCCAGAGATCGAACTCTGGACCTTGTGCTTTCGGGGCAGGTGCTGGAACCACTGAGCTAATCCCCGGCCTATGCCTTTTCAATAATGATAATTTTCCTACACCCATAATCCCAGCACTCTGGGAGGCTGAGGCTTGAGCTCAGCCTGGGCAATTTGGTGACTTAGTGAGACCCTATCTCCAAACAAACAAGCAAACAAACAAACAAAAAAATTCTTCTACACAACCACATGCTGACATTAAGTTCAGTGAAGTCCTAGGGATGGAACCCAGGGCCTTGCACTTCATGTACTCAGCTACTGAGTTACACTCAAATCCCTTAACAAAACTGACAATAATTTCTTTCTTTCTTTTTTTTTTTAACTGACAATAATTTCTAATGTAATCTCTTAACTTTTTTTGGTATCAGGGATCAAAGTCAGGTCCTTGTGCTTGCAGGGAAAGCAGCAGAACCATTGAGCTAAATCCCTAGCCCTTAACATTTTTTAAAATTTAAATTTCTTATAGTTTTGGGGATAGAGCCCAGGGTCTCACCCATTCTAGGCAAGTGCTGTACCACTGAGCTACATCCCCAGCCCTATATTTAACAAGATTGACAAAAATCTCCAGGGTCACCCTCATATCTAATCCATGCTCAAATATCCCCAACTTGTCCTTTTTTCTTCCAGTTGGTCCTGTTGACTCGAAAGCCAATCAAGGACTGTATTTTGTTTGTTTGGTTTTACTCTAAAGTCTCTTTTAACTTAGAAGAGTACTGCTTCCTCTTTGCCTTATTTTATGTTAAAACATTTATTAGCAGATGTTTGCAGTATATATGATTACCTTTCTATCATGGGGAGTTGGTACACATATATAATACATCAATTCTTTTTGTCCCCTAGGCCTCCCTGCTCCTTCCAACTCTTGGTCCCCTTCCCATTTGCAAAAGCTCTATTTTCTTTGC